>JAJKFI010000418.1:83520-166341 GCA_029204185.1 Lerista edwardsae
CACACACACACACACACACACACACACACACACACACACACACACATACATACATGGGTACGCGGGGGTCCCAGCGTGGAAATGGTCAAAAATATATATATAAGTGTGTGTGTGTGTGTGTGTGTTCCGCAAAAGCTCTGCAACGCCTGGACCGATTGACACCAAACGTGGCATGCAGATGCCTTGCGGCCTGGCGACAAACACTGCGGGGGTCAGGCCCCCCTCAAGCCCCCGGGGGTGCGGTTACACGGGGCTACACAGGGGTCCCCATGTGAAAATGGACGAAAATGGACGAAATCGACATCAAATGAGTAGTTTCCAGGGTCGCCGGGATGAGAGGCGACACTTCCAATGCTCGGCCTGGTGACAAATGCTGCGGGGGTCAGGCCACCCTCGCGCCCCCAGGGGTGGGGTTACACAGGGGTACGCGGGGGTCCCCGCGTGGAAATGGTCGAAAATGGCCAAAATCAACATCAAATGTGTAGTTTCCAGGGTCACCGAGATGAGTGGCGACACTCCTGATGTCGTTGGAATCCAGGTTTGGCCCCCCCCTCGGAGTGGGGGTTGAGAAGGGGTTGAGAAGGGCCCCCATGTGGAAACGGTTAAAAATACCCAAAATTGACATCAAATCTGCAGTTTCCAGGGTCGCTGGGATGAGCAGCGACACTCTCGATGCTGTTGGAATCCGGGTTTGGGGCCCCCTCGGTGTTGGGGGGCAAGAAGGGCTGCGAAACAAAATGTCTGAAATGACCAATGTTACTTTCAAATCCACAGTTTTCGGGGTTGCTACACTGATTGTTCAAACTACCACACAATTGCGCTCATTTCACATGCTAACAAGGTTATGCTCAAAATCCTACAAGCTAGGCTTCAGCAGTATGTGAATCAAGAACTACCAGATGTACAAGCTGGTTTCTGAAGAGGCAGAGGAACTAGAGATCAAATTGCCAACATTCGCTGGATCATGGAGAAAGCTAGAGAGTTCCAGTAAAATATCTACTTCTGCTTCATTGACTACGCTAAAGCCTTTGATTGTGTGGATCACAACAAACTGTGGCAAGTCTTTGAAGAGATGGGAGTACCAGACCACCTTATCTGTCTTCTGAGAAACCTGTATGCGGGTCAGGAAGCAATAGTTAGAACTGGACATGGAACAACTGATTGGTTTCAAATTGGGAAAGGAGTACGACAAGGCTGTATACTGTCACCCTGCTTATTTAACTTATATGCAGAGTACATCATGAGGAAGGCTGGGCTGGATGATTCACAAACTGGAATCAAGATTGCTGGGAGAAATATCAACAGCCTCAGATATGCAGATGACACCACTCTAATGGCACAAAGTGAGGAAGACCTAAAGAACCTTTGGATGAGGGTGAAAGAGGAAAGTGCCAAAATTGGCTTGAAGCTCAACATTAAAAAAACTAAGATCATGGCAACCACTCCCCTCACTTCCTGGCAAATAGAAGGGGAAGACATGGAAGCAGTGTCAGAATTTATTTGCCTGGGCTCCAAGATCACCACAGATGGTGACTGCAGCCATAAAATTAAAATACGCTTCTTGGGAGGAAAGCTAGATATGCCCCTGTTAGGAACAGAACATAGCTTTGAGCTGATTAAATAAAAGAAATAGATTCAAATTTCAGGAAAAAGAAAATAGGTTTTAGCCTGCATAACAAAACTTCAAGAAGTAGAAATCATTAGCTTTTTAAAAACAAAAAAGATTAAGAAACAATGCCAAAGCAGCTTACCATTGCTGTATTAAGCCTTTATGGTTCACTGCAAAGTAAGAGGAGGGCTTGGAGTTAAAGAGTTAACAGCTCAGCTAGCTGCTGAGCTCTGACCAATATAAACATTGAGATCAAAGGACAGCTTGGACTGCAATTTAAAGCTTGGAAACTGTCTGCCAGCATAAAAGACTGTCAAACAGACAATCAACAGGCAGTTGACACCCCTGACCTGCCCTGATCCCTGACAAACCCCAAGAAAAGATGAGGAGGCAATTTACAGCTCATTTATAGGTAAGCATTTCTTGTCTTATAGGTGAATGTTTATGGTCAGGGAATAAGAGGGCTGGGTTAAGAATTGGTTGAGGGCCAGGAAACAGAGTGTGTGTGTGGGGGGGGGGTGTCAGTGGGCAATTTGCACAATGGGGAGAGGTGAAAAGCAGAGTGCTTCAGGGATCTTTCTTGGGGCCCGTGCTTTTCAACTTGTTCATAAATTACCTGGAGACAGGGATAAGCAGCAAGGTAGCCAGGTTTGTGGATGACACAAAACTTTTCTGGGTGGTGAAGACCAGAAGGGATTGTGAAGAGCTCCAGAAGGATCTCCCCAAGTTAGGGGAATGGGCAGCAAAATGGCAGATGCATTTCAACGTGGACAAGTGTAAAGTGATGCACATTGGGGCAAAAAATCAAAACTTCACCTATAGGCTAATGGATTCTGATCTTGGGGTGCTGGTGGACAACTCAATCCAGTGTCGACCCAGTGTGAGGTAAAGAAAACCAATTCCACGCTTGGGATGATAAGAAGCGTAGTTGAGAATAAAATGGCCAATACAGACATACCCCAGTATCCACTGATTCGGTATCCACAGTTTCCATTATCCATGGATACCAGGGTAGTAGGAAGCCTATTACAAAGACAGGGGAACATTAGATAAATCTCCTTTTTAACTTTGTTACAGCAAAACCACAGATGTTCCCCTATATTTAAAAAGGGGTCCAACTGATCCACCGTTTCAGGTATCCACAGTAGGGTCCAGAACAAACCCCCAGTGGTTACTGGAGCATGCCTATATTATTATGGCTTATCTATGGCAGGGCCACACCTGGAGTGCTGCATACAGTTCCAGTTACCACATCTCAAAAAGACATAATGTAATTAGAAAAGTGCAGAAGAGAGCGGGGTGGGGGCACCTCCCATATGGGGAACAGCTGCAGCATTTGGAGCTTCCAAAGTGCCTGAGGGAGGACGTGCTTGAGACGTACAGAATTATACATGGGTTGGATAGAGGGATGCTCTTTTCCCGCTTGCACAACACCAGAACTAGGGGACATCCACCAAAATGTACTGGTGGGAGAGTGAGAACAGAAGAGAGGAAACATTGTTTAGAATCATAGAATCCTGGAGTTGGAAGGGACCTACAAGGTCATCTCGTCCAGCCCCCTGCCTGCAGGAGGAAATCCTCCTAGAGCATCTCCGGGAGGTGCCTGTCGAGCCTCTGCTTGAAGGTCTCCAGTGAGGGAGAATCCACCACCGCCCTTGGCAGACTATTCCACTGTCGAACCGCCCTTATCGTCCAGAAATTCTTCCTTGACCCAGCACAGGATTAATCTGTGGAACTTCTTGGCCCAGGATGCTGTTGTTGACCCAACAGTTGCAACAGTATTCCACAGCACCCCCAGAACATGTTAAGGAGGGCTGGCATCATGTTAAAGTGACCCAACAGTATTGCATTTGAGAGTATTCGAGTGTTTGAGAGCAACCCCTCTTGAAAGGTTCGAGAGCAACCCCTGAGCAGCTCATTTTTCAGTGGCAAGGCAAGGCAAGGCCTGGCCTGGCTTGGGACGGCAAGGCAAGGCAAGTTTTAAAAAGCCACCAGCTCATTTCAGCAATTCCAAAATCTTTTTGAGACAAATTCCAAAATCCCCCCCCCCAGGAACTGCCACCCTCCTTGGGAGAGGGAGCCCCAGGCAGCCTACCTGCTCACGCTGCTGCCGCCATCAGTCTCCCTTGCTTCGCTCCGCTCCGCTCGCTGCCAGGCAACTCAAACGTGCAGGAAATTCAAACGTTGCAGGGGGCGGGGCGGAGCACCGACGGAGTCGACGAGTGGGCGGGCAAATGGGCGGGGCCAGTCGTAATCCTAGGAACGGGTACTCGCGTACCCCCGCGTACCCCCTACATGACATCACTGGTTAGGGTCTGATCCATTGGCCTGATCCAATGCTCTTACAGGCTCTTACGTGCTCTGCTCATGACTTCCCCCTAAACCAGACTGTGGGCTGGAAGGTCGACGTCTAAAGCTCCAGCTGGTGATTTGAACAGAGGGCAAAAAGAGGCTGCCCTGCCCCGTGTCAGACCACTGTGGGGCCATCCTGCGGGTTTTCTGAGCCCCTGACCATCCCTGCTGCCCCCTCCCTCGGAGCCTCCTCCGACTTCCTCCCCCCCCCAGCTCCTACAGGACCGGCTGTGCAAAGCTGTGGCAAAGCAGAGCTTGACTGAAAATGACCTGCAATTAAGAGACCCCCCCCGTGTCCTCCACGACCAGCCGGTCCTTCCCTGGCCAGCATACACTGCGGGAAGAGCGAGGACCTGGAGACCCTTCCGTGGGAGTCGGGGGGGGGCTTCTCTCCCTACCACCCCACCCTCCGGACGCCAGAGGTCCTCACGACGCCACGTGTGGCAGACTCACGTTGATCATCCAGACGCAGCTGCGGGTCGAGCCGCCACTCACGCACGCCAGCGAGGGGAGCAGGTGGGCCCTGGCGAAGGCCTTGCTCATGGCACTGCACTTGGCCAGCTCCGGCTCGGAGACGGTGCACCAGCGCAGGAGGCTCCAGGAGAGGACTGCAAGGAGAGAGCAAGACCAGTGCCGCTGGCAGGCACCTCGCTCACCAGGAGGGAGGGCCCGGGACCAGGCCCTGCTCGCCACTGGGGGTGTGGGCTCCCCAGGGGCACCTGCCAGCCACCCCTGGAGCCAGAGGGCCAGGACAGCTGGGGCCTCCGGGCTCAGGCACTCCAGCAGCCGTGCAGGCCAGCAGCAGCCCTTCACTGACGGACGGACGGACGGACGGACGGCCGCTCTGTGCCTTTGCTCACAGCAGGCTGGCCTCACGGCGCCCTGCAGCTGAGCAGGCAGCAGCAACCCCCGGGGAGCTCAGCTCAGCCCAGCCTGCAGGAACCAAGAGGGGACGGAAGGGAGGGAGCCACTCTGCAGGGGCAGCTTCTGCTCGTCCAGCTTCCTCAGCAGCCCCCTGGAGACAGACAGCGGCTCTGGAGAGCCCCCGCCTGGCTGCTCCCCTCGCGAAACAACGCGGGCTCTGCTCTGACCCTCCGGGCTCCTCCCCCCCCCGCCTGTGGTGGAAGAGCAAGTGTGCCAGTGGCACCGGCTGCAGGCAGGGCCAGGATCCCACGCAGACGGCTGGTGGGGGCCCCAGCAGCGTCACGGAGGCCCCCGGTCCTCGAGCGCAGCCCCCAGCCCCGTCTGCCCCTCCGGGCTCTGCCACTGCTCAGGCTGCTCCGAGGCCAGAAGCCGGACCTGGCTGGGCAGCTGGTGGGTGGACCCGGGGGCCTCTCTGGAGCTGCAGAACGATTCTTTCTGTCACCAACAGAGCGTGGAGGGGCCACACCGCCCCCCCAGTAAGCTCTCCAGCAGCAAGTCAGTCATTTGCAGCCCAATCCTATCTCCCCCTTCCGATGATGCAGGCATGCCAAAATGGCTCGCACTGCATCCTTTGGGGGGGGGGGGCGGCCCCAGGGGTCTCGTCTGCATAATGGGGCATTCTTTCCCTTACCGGGGGTAAGCCTCTGCAATGTGTCTATACGTGTGGCTGAGTGTGTGTGTGTGTTGGGGGGGGGGGTGCTACTCAAACCGATGCCAGTGAATTTGCTGGTGCAGGTTAGCATGGATCGTGGTTGTGGGCTTGCGTCCAGGAAGGGGGGTTGGATTTGGCATCCAACACTGCCACCAAACCCAGCCCCTCCCAGACCTCATCCACCTCTGCCTCAAACCTCCTCGCTGCCCCAGCTTTCCCTTCCCCACCCCCGTTGCCACCTTGTTCCACCTTTCCCGCCACCATCCTGCGTCCCCACCAGGTAACCATTGTTAGGGGTGCACTGGTGTTTGGGCAATGGCCACAAAACACCCCCTCCAACATCAGGATGCTAGTTCTGGCGGTGGGCAAGGGGGACAGGACTGGGCCCTCAACTGCACGTTTTTAAGACGTGATCAGCACCAGGTTCATGAAGATCCTGCTCTCATCCTGGATGGGAGCGAGCGCCAGGCAGTGGCAGCTGCCTTCCTGTGTGTGGCCACCATGCCAGCCATTAGGCAGTGGCGCCACCCTGAAAGGGCCAACTGCACCCAGAGGATTCTCTGCCCTTGCATCAGAGGGGGCAGAAACGGAGGCAGCACCCCGATCCTCTGAACTGAGAAGCCTCCAGCCAGCAGGCAAGCTCCTCGTTCCGCTTGTCCTTGCTGGGCGGGTCTTTACTTCCCGTCACTCTAACAGCACTCGGAGGGAACGCAGGTGGACTTGGGCGACTGACCGACGTCTCCAGGAGCAGAGCAGGGAGAGGAGGCCGTTGGCCCTGCAAGGCTCGGGATTGTGCCTTATCAAAGCGGAGTTACGGCAGGCGCCGGTCCATGGAAGACCCTGCCGGTCCCAGCAGCCTCTGGCCTCACCTCTGCTGAGCAGACACCGCTGTGACCCCGTCAGACTCTCCCAACCAAGGCTCTGCCCCTTGCTCCTGGGGGGTGGCAAAGGGACCCCCATCCCAGAGGACCGGACCTGAGCCCTGCCCGCTGGTCTGGAGGCCAAAGCCCGCCCTGCCGTGGGCCCAGTGGCGGCAGCGCCTCTTCAGGGCACTGCTAACCAGGACAGCCGGTCGGAGCCCTCGTCAAGCCCGGAGACGCCAGCTCAGGCCCAGGCTGCGCTCTCCTGGGGGGGGGGGGGCTTTGGGCTCCTGCTGCCAAGCGAACACAGCAGTCCCTGGGGCTCCCCTGTGTGCCACCAGAGGTGCCCCGTGCGCTAGCCGGGCTGCCGTGTGCTCCAGGAGTGTTTGAAAAGCCTGCCCCACCCTCACCCCTGGCACCCCGAGAGAACCTCAACGCAGCCCCGCCTGGTGGCTTGAAGGCATGCCGGGAACCCCCAGGCCAGCAGCCAGCGCGTGAACAGCCACCGTCCAGGGACAGAAGTGCCCCCCCCAGTGCAGCACACCAGCAAACTGACAAGGCACTTGGGCTCCCCCCCCCACCTCTCCAAGGAATGCCCAGGGAGCGCCTCTGCCTGCGTGTCAGTGGGCACAGGGGAGGGGGTGCCTACCGGCCTGGGAGCAAGCGAGGAGCAGGCAGGTGGCGGCAGCTGCAGTCCTCATGGCTGGGCTGGGCCACGGTGGCCGCTGGGCTGTCTGACCGTCCCGGTGAAGAGCCGTGTGCTGCAGAGGCCCCGTCCAGCCGGGACTTCAGCAGAGACTCCCTCTGGGACGTGCCAGGCTGCACTGTGGGGCTGGGAAGGCGGCCAGGGCTCCACCTCAGCAGGGGTGGGGGAGAGACGGGCTCTGGCCCCGTCAATGACTGCCTTGATGAGGAAGCCACCCACAGCGAGCCGGAGCCGCCCAGCAGCCAGCCATCACTTCAGTACCCCCTAGTGGCCCTGCCAGCTCATGCCAGGTGCACAGCCCGAAGCTGGCCCTGAGGCCACACCAAAGCGCTGGCACCCGGCTGGCTCACAGGCGCGTCACCTTCTGCTTAGGCTGCAGTTCAGGACAAGCGCATTGCAGTGGCAAACCGGGGGGGGGGCAAGTGTCAAGGTTTGTGCCCCAAACCGTATCAGCAGAGTTGCTGGAGGATGCCTCCGGGCACGCCACAGCCAGGCCGGAGTAGCAGTGTGGCCTAAGCTAAAACAGCAGCATCAGGGTGCCAATGCCATGGGGGCTGGGCGGGGGGTGGCACACGGGAGAAGGGGGTTGTGTTCTTTGTGGCTCCCAATGGGTGGAAACCATTGGGGAGGTGCGAGGAAGCATCTCCCAAGAGCAGAGATCCCCAGCAGTGGAACCGTCTGCCACATCCGGCTGTTATGTGGGCTCTCCCTCTCCTGAGGCTGCCCGGCAGGGGGTGGGGGGCCCACTGTCAGGGGTGCCACCTCTGTTACCAGCCCTGAGCAGGGGGTAGGACCAGGTGACCTGCAAGGTCCCTTCCAACTTTTAGCATTCAATGCCCAACGCAATTCTCTCTCCCTTTCTGTCGGCTCCCACCTGAGGCACCTGGTGGGTCACTGAGAGATTCAGGAAGCTGGCCTAGGTGGGTTCTTGGCCTGATCCGCCAGGCTCCTCTTAGCTTCTGTCTGTGAGCCTTCCATGAAGTGAAGGTCTTTCCAGTGTTGGGCTGATTGAAATGTGAATGTAGATTCCCTTCATGTTCACCAAGGTGAACCATGAGCCAGTAACGTCACCAGAATTGTGAGAATGGGGACCAGGGGAAACCTGAAGTTCACCTCTCTGAATCTAAGATGGGGCAAAGGGACTTAAAGTCCCAGAGGGAGGGGACTGTAAGGCATGAAACGCAAGATGGAGCCAGGACAAAGTGGTCTGCCAGTGCCAGTCTTCCGGATGTGCCAGGCAACGCTACCCCCCTTCTGATGGACCCACTCCATGGTGCCTTTGGCTAGCAAGAGTTACTAACAGAACTGGGGATGGGGTGGGGGAGATTGGATGTGGGCCAACGTAGGCCAAGCATGACATTCACAACCCAATCCTATGTTGTGCTGGAGCGCCAAATCCAGCCCAGCATGGGAGGCCTGAGGAGCCTCACCGGCGCAAGGTCACTGGCACCAGGGGCCCTTGCACCGGGGGAGGCTCAAGCTTCCCTGATGGGCTCCTCGGATCTGCTCCTGCTAAATAGCAGCTGCAGCTCCGAGGTAGCCACACGGCCAGAATCAGGTCCTTGGATGCGGCCTAATGGCTGCATCCCAAGTCAACTGGCCCGCCCACCCCCAGCCAGTTCCACCCACCCGCCCTCCCAGAACTGCCCCTGCGCCAGCTGAGTTGGCTGGTCAAGGGCGGCTCACCACCCGCCCTCCCAGGCCGGTGCCACAGCTGGGTTTGGCCCGGGAGCTGCAGCACTGACGTGGGAGTGCCGGTCGGCCCCCTGCTCCAGATACAGTGTCAACGCAACGAGGTTGCATCGGCGTTACGTCCTTCCTTGGATTGTGCCCTCAGTCACTTCACTGGGTGAACAATGGTTCATGCCCGGTTTTCTAAGGTGTTGCCATGCCATGCCTTTGAGAAGCACAGAAGGGGGTAGGATTGCTTGGTCACTTGCAGACCTTGGAGAATGGCCACTGCTGCCATTTAGTGAGGTGAGAGGCAGCCCAAAAGGACCACTCTGAAAAACTGCTCAGTGCCTGGCAGAAGTGGGTGCTTGAGAATTCGGACCACAGATGCCACTTGACGAACACTGCTGGCCCAGACCCACAGAAAGAGGCTGTCACTGCCCATCAGGGCTGCCCTGTCCAGCAGTTGGGCTTCAGTGTGGGAAAGAGCTATGGGCCCAAGGGTGGCAACCAAGCTCGGCGATGTAGGACAACAACTCCCCTGACCAGAGGCGTATCTGGGTGAAACCGCGCCCAAGGGCACGGAACCTTGTGACGTCATGAGCCAAGCCCCACCTCCTTGTTTTGCCGGTTGGGCTGAGGGGGGGAGCGTGGCGGTGGCTTCCCCGCCCTGGCTGCCGGCTTTTCCGGTCTCCCTCTCTCACCAGCACCAGCCCTGAGCAGTACCTACAACGGGGGCTCTCCGAGGGGAAGCACGAACACGGGAGAGCGGCAGCAAACAGGCGCACGGGGACAGCAGAGTCACCAGCTAACTCCAGCACGGCTGCCGAGAAGCGCCCTTACGCCTCCCTCCCAGCCAGTGGCCCCATCTTTAGAGCAGGCAGCGGGAGGGCGGAGCCTTGGAAGCACATGCCCAAGGGAGGGGGGGGCGCAGGAGGCGCGCTGGGGTTGGAGCCCCTCCAAACACAAACCTCAGCTGCATCTTCACCACTCCTTCACTGGCCCGGACCAAGGTCATTCCTTGGCTCCGATGGAAGCCCCTGGCCAGCCTTAGCCCTGTGGGGCTAGGCTTGAGTCCCCGCCCCCTTCCGCTTCAGTCGCCACCTTCGCCTGATAGTTTCTCAAGTTTTTCTCTCCCCCGCCCCTTCCTCATTCGTCCCTCCGCCTCCCGATGCATCCTGGGACATGTAGTTTCAACAAGCGGCAACATCCCTTTGCAGCCTGCTCGGGGCACGGTGGCTCGGGGCACGCAAATTTGAAGGTGGGGCGCCATGCCAACAGCGCCCCCACCTTATGGTGCCCCAGGACTCGTACCCTGTCGTGCCATAGGTTAGATACGCATCTGCCCCTGACAGACCTGCCCGAGACAAAGTCTGCCATGAGGCAAGGTGCAAATGCTGCATTTGTGGCTTCGCCAGTCAAAGGGCTTCATTCTTGGGCAACTCACACTAATTACCAATTGTAATTGCTCCAACTGGAGCAAGTGTTCTGGGGCAAGCCAGGAACAGGGCAATCTTCTCCCATGAAAACAACAATACCTGCACACAACCTGAAAGAGCTAAGTAGAAGGAATGCACAATATTGGCACTGAACTTGGGACCCATTGCACCCAACCCTCAGCCCCTGCAATCAGCTGGGAGAGTTAGAACAAATAAAAGGAAATACTTGGCAGGTAATTAATCTGTGGAACTCCTTGCCACAGGAAATGGTGATGGCATCTGGCCCAGGTGCCTTTAAAAAGGGATTGGACAGATTTCTAGAGGAAAAGTCCATTGTGGGCTATACGCAATCCCCTTACGTTAGTAGTAGGCTACTTGTCTCGTGTGTTCCTTGAGGCATCTGGTGGGCCATTGTGAGATACAGATAGCTGGAGTAGGTGAGCCTTGGCCTGATCCAGCAGAGCTCTTGTTATGAGCTTGGAGATTGCAGCTCTTGTTATGACTTGGAGATTGCAGAGAAATTAAATGAATTCTTTGCGTCCGTCTTCACGGCAGAAGAACTTGGGCAGATACCACAGCCCGAACAGCCCTTCCTAACTAAGGAATTAAATCTGATAATAGTAAATAGAGAAGATGTTCTAGATCAAATTGATAAATTACATATAAATAAGTCACCAGGCCCAGATGGTATACACCCAAGAGTTATTAAGGAACTAAAGAACAAAGTTGCTGACCTCTTAACTAGTCCCTTCAAACAGCCATGGTGCCAGAAGATTGGAGGATAGCCAATGTCACGCCAATCTTTAAAAAAGGGAGGAGGGGGGACCCTGGAAACTACAGGCCGGTCAGCCTAACATCTCTTCCTGGTAAGATAGTATAAAGCCTCATCAAAGATAAAATCCTAAAACACATAGAGGAACAAGTGTTGCTGAAGGAAAGTCAGCATGGCTTCTGTAAGGGTAGGTCTTGCCTCACGAACCTTTTGGAATTCTTTGAAAAGGTCAACAGGCACGTGGATGTGAGTGAACCAGTGGATATCATATACCTGGATTTTCAGAAGAAGTTTGACATGGTCCTCCACCAAAGGCTGCTGAAGAAACTTCACAGTCAGGGAATAAGAGGGCAGGTCCTCTTCTGGATTCAGAATTGGTTGAGGGCCAGGAAACAGAGAGTGGGGGTCAATGGGCAATTTTCACCATGGAGAGAGGTGAAAAGCGGAGAGCCCCAGGGATCTGTCTTGGGGCCCGTGCTTTTCAACTTGTTCATCAATGACCTGGAGACAGGGATAAACAGCGAGGTGGCCAAGTTTGCGGATGACACAAAACTTTTCCGGGTGGTGAAGACCAGAAGGGATTGTGAAGAGCTCCAGAAGGATCTCTCCAAGTTGGGGGAATGGGCAGCAAAATGGCAGATGCGTTTCAACGTGGACAAGTGTAAAGTGATGCACATTGGGGCCAAAAACCAAAACTTCACCTAGAGGCTAATGGGTTCTGAGCTGTCTGTGACAGCTCAAGAGAGGGATCTTGGGGTGCTGGTGGACAATTCAATAAAGGTATCAACCCAATGTGCAGCAGCAATTAAGAAGGCCAATTCCATGCTTGGGGTAATTAAAAAAGGGGTTGAAAATAAAACAGCAAATATTATCATGCCATTGTACAAATCAATGGTAAGGCTGCACCTGGAATATTGTGTGCAGTTCTGGTCACCGCACCTCAAAAAGGACATAGTGGGGTTGGAAAAGGTGCAGAAGAGAGCGATGAAAATGATTACGGGGGTGGGGCACCTCCCTTATGAAGAAAGACTGCAGCGTTTGGGGCTAGAAAAAGGTGCCTGAGGGGGGACATGATTGAGACATACAAAATAATGCACGGAAGGGATAGAGGGATGTTATTTTCCCTCTCTCAAAACACCAGAACCAGGGGACATCCGCTAACACTGTTGGGAGAGTTAAAACAGAAAACCCATTGCACCCAGCCCTCAGCCCCTGCAATCAGCTGGGAGAGTTAGAACAAATAAAAGGAAATACATTTTTACCCAGCGGGTAATTAATCTGTGGAACTCTTTGCCACAGCAGGTGGTGATGGCATCTGGCCTAGATGACTTTAAAAGGGGATTGGACAGATTTCTGGAGGACAAGTCCATCGTGGGCTATAAGCCATGATGAACCCAAAGAGCAACCTCCTTACATTAGTAGTAGGCTACTTCAGAGTGCCAGGTGCAAGGGAGTGGCAACAGGATGCAAGCATCTTGTTGTCTCATGTGCTCCCTGGGGCACCTGGTGGGCCGCTGTGAGATACAGGAAGCTGGACTAGATGGGCCTTTGGCCTGATCCAGCAGGGTTCTTCTTAGGTTCTTATGACTCTCTGGCTCAGACGGTCTGCCTCCAGCCACCACTCCAGGTTGTGTCGTAGGGCAGGAGGAACCTCCAGCTACAGGTTCAGTTGGTTCTCGATCCTATGTGAGTGAGGCTTGAGGAGGGTCTGAAGAGGGCTGAGCCGGAAATGTGACCAGTCCACCACATCCTGGAAAGACATTAGTCCCTGAAGCCTTGCCAGGGACATCAGGTCCACCAACCTCCTGTCCTTTACCTGCAATGCCAACTCCCTCAGGGGTCCTGTCTCTCCTGAGACAGGGAAATCCTGCAGTCCATTGTATTTATCCAAAGACCCAGATGTTCCAACTCCTGTGTGGGGATCAGTAAACTCTTCCCCTCGTTGATGACAAATCCATGGGTCCTCACACTGCAGGGTCATAGCCACGTCCCTCAATGCCTGTTCCTTGGATGAAGATTTTATAAGAATATCGTCGAGGAATGGGAAGAGACACACACACACCCCAGCCACAGGTTGGCCATCAGAATCTTTGTGAAGACCTGTTGGGCCGCAGTAAGCCCAAATGGAAGGGCTCGGTACTGGAAGTGAAGGTTGCCGTAACAGCATCTGAAGAACTTCCTGTACTGTGGCGCCTTAGGATGGGGACATGGAGGTAGGCTTCCAAAGGTCTATAGAAGTCATGTAGTCTGACCCCTCCAGGGCCGCTACAATGGACCTCCATCCTGAACTTTCTCTTCCTCAGGAATCTGTTCAGCCACTTCAAGTTCAGTATTGTTCTCATATCCCCATTTTGGGGGGGGGGACCAGAAAAAAATACGGAGTAAACTCCCTGCCCCCTGGCTTTCTTGGAAACCAGTTCTATCATCCTGATATGGATCAGGTGCTGAATGGCCTGTAGCTTCAGGTTGTGCTTTAGGGGATCCTTGGAGAAAGGGACCTTCCAAAAGCAGTTGCGGGGAATCATTAAATTCCAGGGCATACCCCCTGCTGACCGTCTGTAGTACCCAGGAATCTGAAGTGGTGGAGCACCATATATCTGCGAAGGTCAGGAGACGACCCCCAACGGGAAGGGAATTGCCCTGTCCTGGCGTCAGATGGTTCTTTGTGCTTTGCCAGGCCTGGAACTGTTGGAGGAAGCCTGGCCAGAACCCCTGCCCCTGGGGAAGATCCAGCAATCTCTATCCCTTTGGAAGCTATCTCTGGATCGGACCCCCGCACCCTCCAGGGCTCTGAAAGGGCTGGTTTTTAGGCTTGCCAAAATCCTTCTTGCCAGAAGAAAGAATGCTTTACGTTTATCCCTGTTTTTCACAAGGAGTGGATCCAGGGCTTCGCCAAACAATTTTGTTCCCTGAGAGGGAACACCTACCAATCTGGTAACTGATGCTGCATCTCCATCCCATTGATGTAACTAAATATTGCGCCTGGCTGTGACATTGGAGGCTGTGGCCCTGGCACTGAGCTGCATGGCGTCTAGGGAGGAGTCCGCCACGAAGGCTGCCGCCTAGGAGATCTTTCTCAGAGAATTTTTAGCTCGTTTGGACAGCTTGCGCTCAGACTTAGCCAACCCGTCCGCCCAGAGGTGCACTGCCCATGCCATGACTGAATTGGTGGCGGCTGCTCTAAGGGCCTGGGAAGAAATCTCTCAGTTTCTCTGAAGGGAGGTGTCCACCCTTTTGTCGCACGTGTCCTTCAGTCCCCCTTCTCCCTCGGAGGGCAGGACCGCTGAGGATGAAATGGCGGCCACAGGTGCATCAGCCGTGGGCACCTTGTGGCTCATCATGGTCTTTTCCGGCAGAGTATATAACTTGCTAATGAGCTTCAAGCTATGCTTGGGGGGATGGGCTGAGCCCACTCCTCCTCGATAACACTTTGGAAGGAAACAGGGAAAGGCACTGTCTCGGGCTTGGCTGGACCTTGAGGAAAAAACAATTTTGCCCTCGTAGCATCAGATTTGGGTGTTTCGGTGGACGAAGCTGCCAGGTCCAGAGCCTGGGTGGCCTTGGCAAGCAGTCTAGGGAACAGCTTGATTGGAAAGAGTCTATCCAATTTTTGGCTTGACGCCTGAAACTCTTCACCCTCCCCTGACAATTCCCCTTCCTCCCTCAGAGGAAGAAGGTGTAGAGCTCAACTGGGCCTCCACCCTGGCTAGGCTGAAGGCCGTGGGGTTTTTAGGCCAAGGCTTCTTGGAGAGGGGGGCCTTTTTCGTGGTCCATTTGGGCAGTGGTGACTGCTCTGAATTAGAGGCGTACGAAGACTCTGACCTCCTAATTGGGCTAGGTGCTCTCTTTTTTTGGACTTGCGGGGCCTCCGGGTGGCTTCCCTGCACGCCCTGATGATCTCCAGCAATTGGCTCTCCGGCAATCGGCCCCCTGAACTGCCCATTCACCAATGCCTCCATGCTGGGGGTGAGCAACCGCACCCTCCTTGCTCGCCCCCCTGCTGGTCCCCGCTAGCAGTGCTTCTCCATCTCCCATCAGAGACGGAAACTTCCCTGGGAACCCTCCATGGCAGGAGCCTTGGGAACCTTTGCGCGGGGACCCCTGCTGACCCTCTGCTGCGCGCGGGGAAAAAGGCCTCAGCGTTTTTAGTGCTGGGCACGAAGTCGCACTCGTGGGGAGGCTTCCCGCGCTCCGTGAAAAACAAGGGGGGGGACCATGATTGGAGCACAACCCACTCCCATGGCCAACAGCCGTATGTGCCTCACTCCGGGACAGCGAGGCCACTCCCAAACCCCTTGGGCTGGTCGCCGCTGCAGCTCGGAGTGCGCCTCAAGTGGACCAGAGGCGGCGGCGTGCCCAGACGGGAAATGCTCGTCCACACGTCCCTCTCGGCGGGAGTCCTCATGCTGCAGTTTGGGCGGTAGTGGCCTCCCGCTGTGGCATCCGCCGTGCTGGTGAGTCTACCCCCAATCTCTCCTGACGACCTCCTTGACGTTCAAAAGAGAAAGAACAGAAGGAGAGAGAGGGTATAAGAGAGATGGGGGGGGAGGAGAGGGAAAAAAGGGGAGAAGAAAAGTAGAAAGACCTTCGAGAACTGCGTAATCTCCCGAAGCATGACCTGGCTCCATGCGAAGCAGAGCCGAACTGGGGAAGGGTGGCCCTCCCTTCCAGAGAAGTCTGGCCTGCCTCGTGAGGGGGAGGGGCAACCCATGTGGTGACGAGTGGCCCCTTCCTCCAACAGAGAAGTATACCCTGACACCAACAAAAGCTGGAACTCCTCCCAAGCCACTGAGCCCCATCCCAATGTTGCTGATGTTTCTTGCACACTGCAAGCGTTTTATTACACCTGATTAACACTTGAGAAAGCTCCCACAAGCCAGGAAAACTGCTTTGAGGCCTGATGTGGCCTAACAGTGGAAAACCCTGGCTTAGATCGTGTCCCAGCATGGTCTAACAAATGACTTGTGTCTCCTGTTTCTTGGCTGGGAAGATGAGCCAAGTTGAGAAGTTAAAAATTCATTTACTACTGTAAAGTTCGTGTTAAAGTGCAGAACTCACAAAAGGGGGGATTTGGACTATCCTGAGCAAACCTTATGGAGAGCATCTCAAACCAGGAGTTTGGCCTGACTTCTTCAGGTCTGTGGAATGTTAATTTTTGAATTTCATAACTTCTTGCTTCCTCATGAAACAAACTGAAGCAATTTGATTGTGTGACCTCGGCAATTGGCAAACAGTGTCAAATTAGGCTTCAACGAATAGCCAGGCACTTTGGATGCTACATACCAATAAAGTAAAAACATTTATCAATAGCAAGAGTGGAATCCTCAATTTCCCCCCCCCCGAAAATGCTGTTTAAATTTAAACTTTAACTACCCAAAGGAAACTTCCCACACAAAAACAACTGCTTTAAACAGCAGCCATTACTAAAGTAAAAGACCTGAGCACAACCTAGAATCAAGGGGTGTTCAACACAGGAGGGGGGGGGGTCCAGAAACGGAGTGGAGCCTGGCCTGGCCTGACCTTGGAGTCGAGCAACGCATGGCAAAGATCAAACATGCATTTGCTCAGGAGCGGGAAGAAAGGAAAGATCAAGGAGGGCTGGGTCTACTCTGTGCGAAGAAGGGCAATAAGCCAAGCCGTGCTCTTGGGGGGAGAGGCAGCCTAGTTCTTGCACAGGCAGGCCTGAACGCCCCCGGGAATGGGAAGGGCTGGGTCTTTTTCATCCCCGCTCCTCACAGACCTTCTCTGCAGGCAGCTTCCCGGCAACAACAGGATGGGGCAACGAGGAAGCGCCTGCTCTCAGGGGGAAAGCAGTGGGGAGAGGCAGGCCCCCGCCAGGCCACGGCTGCTGGAGCGAGCCCCCCCCCCAGTCTGGAGCGGCCGTGACTGTGTGCCCCACGGCTGTTGCTCGTGCTCCAGTCCCATCCCTTCTGTCACTCCCTGCACGTGTCACCTCACCTGAGCCCCTCCCTGCCCAACGCAGCTCTTCTTGAGATGGCTTTCCAAGCAGTCGGGAGCTCTGCTGGGCTTTAGAGGCAGCGGAAGTTTCCTCCCCCAGCACTGGCCGCGGCTGGAGTCTGTGCCGGTCACAGCAACGAGCAAACCCCAGCTCTACTCCTCCTCTCTTGCTCCGAGCACGAGGAAGAGGGTGGAGGAGCCGAAGAGACAAGACAACGCTCACCGTCTCCTGGGCTGCCCACAGACAGCCGGCTCACAGGCCCTCCGTGGCCACTGCTGCATCGCGCCCCTGCACCACCCAGAACCGTTGGCCCCAGAACCGAGCTGCCCACCCTTCCTGAGCCCTTCCCCACCTCCCTGCACCGAGCCCCTCCCCTCTCCACCCCCTTCTCCTCAGGACCGGCATAGTCCCCAGCAGCATATAGAGCTGAGCTTGCCTGCCTGCCTGCCTGCCTGCCTGCCGCTGGACAGCGATCCTCCTAGCAAGGCCAACTCATTGCCTTCAAGCACTGGCCTCTCCTGCTTAAAGGCCAATCCATTGAAGTGGGCTGTGAGCACGTGCGAGTCCATTTCCCCTGTGCACGCCGGCCACACTCCTCAGTGCACACCTGGCAGCAACTGTGGCTGGAATCACAGAGTCCTGTAGCCACTGCCTGTGGCAGGAAGTCCTCCTGGAGCATCCACACACAGCAGGTGCCTCTGCTTGAAGATCTCCCGTGAGGGAGAGCCCACCACCTCCCCCCCCCCGTGTTACGGTTTCCACTTGGGAGGCAGGTGAGGTGCACCTGAGACCGGCGGCTGAGCAGTGCAGGCTGGCTCCAAGGTGGAGGCCAGTGCCTGAGAGCTGCATCCGGTGCTGCAGCTCACCACCTGCAACAGTCCTCCTTGCAGCACCACGGCCTGGACAGGAGGAGGCTCAGAACCACCATCTTCTGCTGCTGGTCCTCAGGCAGAGACGTGAGGCTTCAGTTCAGACATTTACACCAATTTCTCCATCCCACTGGAGATTCGAGAATCCTCAGGAAGGCCCAAACCAAGCCTGCATCTCAACTCACAGAGTCTTGTACCCATGCAGGCTTTCTTCCAGGCAGGAGCTGGGCCCACAAATTCCTCCTCCCAAGCTGCCAGTTGTCCCAGCAGGACTCACCAGCTAAGAGGGGTGGACGGACGGATGGTCATACGTCTGACAGGCGGAGCGCAGGTCTCAAGGAGTGGATGAGAAGGTGGTGTCGGGAGGAGGGGTTTAGATTTGTAGGGGAATGTTTTGGGACAAGCTGGGACTGTGCAAGAGGAACAGGCTTCCCTTGTAGCAAAAGGGAACCAGGTTTCTGGCATATAACATCAAAAAGGTGGCAGAGCAGCTTTCAAACGGAGTCATCAGGAGCCGAGCAGCATCCAGTTTGGGACACCTCATTCCTAAGGAATGAGGGTGGAGAGGTGAGAGAACCACAAACTAATGGCAGAGTAGAAATCAGGAGTGGAAACAGCCGGTCCAGGAGACCAAGAGGCTGCGGCGATAATGGAAAAAACAGAAGGCCCTTCTGAAATGACCACCCCCCCCCCCCCCGTATACAGGTGCTTTACGCAAGTGCCCAAAGTCTCCGAGCAAAGATGGGGGAACTGGCATGTTTGGTGACCAGGGAAAACACTGATATAGTGGGCACAATGGATACCCGGTGGAATGTGGAGAGCCAGTGGGGTACTGCCATCCCAGGCTATGTAGGAGTGACGGTGGGGGGGAGGGCGTGCTGGAGGTGGGCTGCCACACCCTGGCCCCTGACACTCAGGGAGAGGCCGCATCCAGTCACCATGGGATGGCCCTTCCTGCCACAGACCTGTCCATCCAGGTGTTCAGGAGCCATCAGCACCCCCTGTGACGACACCCGAGGACACGCTCCGCAAAGACGCTCAGCAACGGAGTCAGTCTTTCAAGGAACGTATGGCTGCGGGTGTTTCTGCGGGTACCAAGCACGGCGAAAACGGCTGACAGGCAAGTGGCTCTCTCGGGGATTCTGATCACCAGGCCAGGACACCTGGAGCCGTCTATGCAGAAGAGCAGGCGTGCCAAAAAGTCTGAGTTTAGTTAAAGAAAGTTTAATATATATAATATTTATATGTATGTATAGAATATGTTTTCATTATAACAAAATAGGCAGTTATTGTGAGTAAAATATTCATTAAAATCTGACCTCTAAGAACAGTTATAATCATGACTTTGCCACCCCCAGGATCACCTCTCAGAGTCCTTCTGGGGTCCTTCCCACAGGACTGAGCAGGCATTTCTCGTGAGCACCTCGAGAGCACTTGGGCTCCAAATGCAACCTTCCCTGCCAGGGACTCCTGCCAGAGACACTCCGGACAGTCCTGCATGTGCTTGTTCAGACACAGGAGATGTTCTCATCGCCTACAACAGCTTTCGCAAAAATGAAAAAATAGACTATAAAGAATATTCTTAGGAAATTATGAAAATGAATTTTCCCTTGTGAAATAATGGCAATTATGCAGACATTATTCTGGATATTTAAAAAAGTTCCTCTTTCAACTGCCTGGAAAATATATTTGCTGTCAACAACAGAAAACTACAAAACTACCTCCTGACCACCACCCCTTTGCATCAGACCAGGCCAGAGCAGAGTCAAGCGTGCAAAATTGCTCAAAATTTACATCATTAAGACCACTTTTCTTCCGTCTTGTTAGGAAATCTCTAAAAGAATGTCTATAAAGCTTTTTTCTTCTCAAAATCTCTGAAGGACACTTTCCCTTAAACATTAAGGAGTTTTACCGCTTCATGCCTCCCTTCCAGTTCACAACGGCGGGACGAGCTGCTGCGCCTCGATCCGCGAGACTCCAGCAGCCGCCCGGAGCCGGAGGGCTGGGAGGCGAGTCCAGGACGAAGGGGGCACGGGCAGGCGGGCAGGCAGGCAGGCGGAGAAGGCGGCAGAGGCCAGCCACGGGTGGCGGCTCCGGGAAGACGTGCGCAGGCGCCACCAGCTGCCAGGAGCGGGCGCCCAGCGAGGGCCTCACAGCTTCTCCTTGGCCGGCACCCAGATGCAGGGCCCCGAGTGCTCCTCGATCACCTGCTTGACCTGGTCGTAGATCTCCTCCAGCGTGTCCCCCTGAACGATGGCTGCGGAGGGGAGAGCGGAGCACGCCTCAGGCCGGGGCCCCCCTCCTTCCACGCCCCCCACCCCCACCCCAGCAGCAACGGGGGCCCCGACCCTTTGCCACAACCTCCACTCGGGGCAGCCACAGCTTGCTTGGAAGTGGGCTCTCCCAGGAAGGCTGAGCCAGCCAGGGCCCGCTGGGGCAGCCCTCTGGGGCCACCCTCAACTCCGCCTGGGCAGGGCAGGCAAGGATCCACCCGCCGACCCACGAGCCCTCTGTGGCCTTCAGAGAGGCACCGTCGGGGTGGCTGCCCAACCACTCTTCTTCCCCAGAAGGGGGTCAGCCACTCGCCAAAAACCGAGGGGTTTTTGAGGCTGCAACAGAAGGTCTCCCAGGGAGAGGGGGGGGGAGGAGCTTACAAATCCAGATGCACCAGACACCCCTCCAGTCCTTCCCCGAGTCTCCCTCCAGCTCCGTCCCCCTTGACGGCCGCCACACGGCAGGCAAGAGAACCGCCACCCCAGCCTCCTCCTGGGCAGAGCGACTCACCCGTGAAGTGCTCCGTGAACTCCTGCTCCAGTTTCATGGCCCGCTCGAAGGTCTTCCGGGCCTGCTCGTCAGTCAGGCGCTTGTTCATCTCCCTGAAAGGACAGCGGAGTGGCAGGACCGCCCTCGGAGCCCCAGGCAGAGGCGCTGAGGGCCGGGCTGCGTGCAAGGAGGGCTCCGGTGCCCTGCAGCGACCCAGCACGAGGACCCAGCGGAGCTGCCAGGGGAGCAGGTGCCTGGGGTGATGGGAGGGGCTGGTTCTCACAGGACGCTGCTTCCCCCAGCCACCTCCTTTCCAGCCCCCCACCCCCACCCCGTGTGGCCACTGCACTCCCCAGAAAAGGAGACCCTTCGCCCTGGCCAGGGCTGCAGGTGAGGCCGCGTCTGGGCAGAGGTGCCGAGTGCATCAGCTCAGAGGACTGGAGACAGGGAGTCTGGAGGGGCCTTCCCCCCGCCCCAGGAGAGCCGCCTACCGTTGGCCCTTGCAGGAGTCACGTGGGAAAGAGCAGCCCTGCCCAAGACACGCACACACCCCGGCTGGCCACCCACCCCTGCAGCCCAGTCCCACTCACGCGATGTTCCCCACAGACTTGGGCTTGATGAAAATGGAGACTGGGTGCAGCTGGGCAATCTGGAGCCTCTTGATGGCGTTTCCAGAGACATCGAGGATGCAGTGCTTCCCCTGGGCAGGGAGGGAAAAGGCAGCTAATGGAACTCCTTGCCACAGGAGGTGATGGCATCTGGCCTAGGAGCCTTTAAAGGGGGATTGGACAGGTTTCTGGAGGAAAAGTCCACTGCGGGCTACAGGCCATGACGGATGGTGTGCCTCCATACTTTAAGAGTAGGCTACCTCAGAATGCCAGGGGCAGGGGAGTGGCAGTGCGATGCAGGCGTCCTGCTGTCTCCTGGGCTCCCTGAGGCACCTGGTGGGCCACTGTGAGATGCAGGAAGCTAGACTGGAAGGGCCTTGGCCTGACCCAGCACACGTGCTCTTCCAATGCACTGGCCTAGCAGCCGCCAGGCACTGACAGGAGGGAGGGGGGGAGGAAAGGCCGCTGCTTCCTGCTCAAGTCGGATGTGCCTCCCCTCCCCCCGCCCCGGAAGTTCTGGCCGCCACAGGTTAAAAGGGATATAATATTGACAAACGGGGGTGAGTCCGGAGGAGGGCGACGAGGGTGGGGAGTGGGCACTGGCAGGTGTCGCTTGGAGGAGGGCGGTCAGGGGCCACGCAGCTGAGAGGCCGCCCCGTGGCACGGGGAGCAGGCTGGTTCTCGGCCAGGACGGGCGTTACGATGAGGGACGCTGCGTGGCAGTGGCAGGAGGGGCACCTGAGGCAGGGGGTGGGGGTGGTGGGGGAACCGCCTGCCGCCATCCCCTGGGCTCTGAGACGGAGACTGGGGGCCGCCTGCTGGGCAAGGAGTCGTGGGGGGGGGGGCTGCTCTGGTGCCAAGTCAGCTCGGTGGTCCTGCCGGCCCCTCCCAACAGCGTGCCTCTCCGCCCCTCCCTCCCTCCAGCCCCCCTGCAGCCACTGACCTTCTCCGCCACCTCCCGCACGGACTGGACGCTCGTCCCGTAGAGGTGGTTGTTGTACTGGCCGGCCTCGATGAACCGGTGGTCCTGGATGTCCTTCTCCATCTGCTCGCGGGACGTCACGAAGTGGTAATCCCGGCCGTCCACCTCGTAGTCTCGCTTCGGTCGGGTCGTATCTGTGCAGACACCCACAGGCGGGAAGCTTCAAGCCCAGGAGGGGAGCAGGGCCGGGGCTGGGGGAGCCACGAAGGGCCGAGAGCAGCGCTAGGAGGGGGCACCGGCCAAGGAGCTGCCCAGAGGCAGACTCCAGCAGCTTCCTGGCTGCCCAGGAAGGAGCAGGAGCCCCCAGAAGGAGGCCTCTGCAGAGCCCCACCCACCCACCGGCCTGCCTTCTCCAGTTCCGCAGCCACCTCCAGACGCTCTCCTCCCGGCCCTCCGCCACCGCACGCGCTCCCAGGCACCCCTCCCCCTGAAGCCCTCCCCCCTCCCCAGGACAGCCTGGCTGCTTCCTGCTGCCTCGCCACCCCTCTCAATCCTCCTCCTCTCCTTACTAAAAACATTTCTCCCCCCCCCACCACTTGGCCCCCAAAGCAACTTGCAAGAACGCCTGTTAAAATCACAACCGGCCGCCTCGGCCAGACGTACGTGGCACGCAGGATCCAAACTTGTCCGGAAACTCAGATATCAGGTCGTCGTTGATTCGGTCTTTCATGGGTCCCAAAACGATAACTGGCCGTGTGTAGCTGACTGCAAGAGAGACGGGCACAAGGCCTCAGTGAGAGCCAGACCCTTCCCCCTCCACAGGGCCCGGCACCTCCCACGGGGCCAAGGTCCACTCGAGAGAAGCGGGAACGTTCGGGGCAGCCACAGTGACGTCTGCTGGAAGGAGCCCCAGGGACACGGCCAGTCCTGGGGACCCAATCCACTTCCTGATGTCTCCAACGTGGAAAATTGCCTTCTTCACGGCTGCCCCACACTGAACTTTAAAAAAACTTTAAAAAAAACCCCACGACACCACCCTCTCTTTCTGAGTCACAAGCGACAGCTCAGCTCCCAGCAGTGTCTGTGGGCCTGTGGCCATGGGGGGGGGGGCTTGCTCCCCCAGTGTGCAGCACTTTTCACATACTGAGGTCAAACTGCATTGACCAGCTGGTTGCCCCACGGAAAGGCTGCTGTGGAGTCCTCCACAGTCTGCTTTGATTTTTCTAGCCTGAAAAGTTCGGTAGCGCCTGCAAAAGGGGGCCCCCTGCCGTTGACCCCAACTCTGGATCACCCATGGAAAATTTAAAACATACTGCTTTAAAACATGTTTCCAAAGGATTTCACAAGGCAAACCCTTAGGAAACAGTGCCTCTTACGCCCCCACCCCACTGCGAACCTGCCCCTCTTCAGCTAGTTACCAGCCCACCCAAGGGCCAGTCTTTCCATCACTGCACGCTGACAAAAGCCTTTGATGAGAGACTTTGTCAAAAACAGAAAACTATTCCTGGTGCAGAGAGGAGGTTTTCTCTCTCACTCACAATGCTGGAATCAGAGGTCATCCTATGCAACTGATTGGAAAGCTGGACAGGAGGACTTCTTCGTGCAGTGCCCAATTAGTCTGTGGAACTGGCTGCCACCTGCTTGGGTTGCTCGGAGAAATTCACAACGGACAGGACGACTGCCGTCAGGGTGGCTCTGGGCACACCCCTCCGGCCTGGCGGCTGCACGTCTCCAAACAGCAGCTGCAGGGGGCACTCGCAGCAGAGAGGGAGGCCTCTGCCTCCTGTGGGAAGCAGTGCTGGACTCGAGGGCCCCCCCTGGGCCTGACCCGGCAGGGCCTCCCTCGGGTGTCACTGTGACTGGTCCCCGCTCCAGGCTCCCAATCTCAAGGAAGTGCCACGGGGCACAGGGAGGGGCTCCTGCGTGTGGTATGACTGCCACGTGCTGGGCACAACACTGAAGTCTCTCCAGGGGTCAGTGACACAGGATGGCCGACAAACACGTGCCGGGTGCCCCTGACAGGACAAGCGTGTGGAGCAGTGGACATACCTTCGTGCTGAGTCACCGGCTCATAGGACAGGACGTAATCTTCTTGGCCACCTGGAAAAGGAGAAGCACGAGGTAAGGGGTGTACGGAAGGGCAGGCTGGTTTTTCAAACATGACCTCACCGTTATAGCCCCCAAGACCCTCTTTGCATTTTGAACATGTTCACAAGGACACAGATCGGGATCACACAGCAGCTTAAGCCTGCAGCCAGTCACTGCTAAAGGGAAAAGGTTTTGGAAATTTTGCCACCGGGGGTGGGGGCTGTTAGTCAATTCAAGTATAGCTCCGCCACGTGGCCTGAAGCCGTGGCACAAACGGCCTGTTTTGCCCAAGTGCCCCATGGCCTATCAAGCAGCGTTTGGGCCTGCCCTGTTTTTCAAAGGCAGGATCTGTATGGAACGCGGCCCTCTCCGTGTCCGCCACAGCAAACGGCCTCCGCTCTACTGTGCCGCAGTCAGTGGCCACTCAGGTGCCCTTCTGCCCGTCTCCTGTCCAGGGGCACGCTGTAGGGGGCACCTGGCCCAAGCTAGGCTGGGGGTTTCCAGTTGCAGCACACAAGTAGGGCAACAGGGACTGCTGGCAGCATCTCTCCCCTCTGCCCATTTCACAGCAGGCAGCTCCGTCCTGCCCACGAGTGCCATTGGGCTGGAGGAGCAGGCCTTGGCAGGGGCAGGAAGTCCACAAGTCCCCTGGTTAGGGGGGGGGGCGCACAGGCCAGGCAAGATCACCTCCCACTGGGGCTGGGGGCACAGCCTGCAGGAGCCCCACAGCTCTTCCCTGTGGACTGTGCCGAGTTGTGCTGGGATTATTGCAGAAACACAAGTTGACTCCAGGGCCGTTTTTGCTCTTGTGATGAAGTTACGCCAACTGCTTGCAGCAATTCAGGCATCTCAGCTGGACCAGCTAGAGAAAGAGGAAGCAGCGGCCAAGGAGCCTCTGGGCACTCCCAGGCTTGGGACGTTGGTCATTACCCGGAGACAGGGGTAAGCAGCCAGGTGGCCAAGTCTGTGGATGACAGAAAACTTTTCCAGATGGTAAAGACCAGAAGGGATTGTGAAGAGCCCCAGAAGAATCTCTCCAGACTGGGGAAATGGGCAGCAAAATGGCAGATGCTTTTCAATGTAAACGTAAAATGATGCACATTGGGACCAAAAAATAAAAGGTCAATGAGTTTTGAGCTGTCTGCTGTCTGTTCAGGAGAGATCTTAGGGTGCTAGTGGACAGCTCAATGTAAGTATCAGCCCAGTGTGTGGCGGGGGTGTGACAAGACCAATTCCATACTTGGGATGATTAAAAAGGGGTTTGATAATAAAATGGCAATATATTATGGCACTGTACAAGTCCTGGAGGAGGGTTGCAAGTGGCGTGCCCCAGGGCTCTGTCTTGGGCCCTTTTCTCTTCATCGTCTTCACCAATGACTTGGATGAAGGGACACAGGGTGTTGCAGTTTCACATCTCACAGTACAGAACTGGTAGAAACTGGCATTCCGTCTCTCCGTCTCAAGATCAGATAAACACCTGTGTGTCCTTCAGCAGGCAGCTTCCCAGCTTGTTAGGGCAACTAGCTTGGACAGTAGTTGTACTCCCTTTCTGATAGTGTAGAATAAGCAGGCAGTTTCTCACGGGAAGCCCTGGCTGCAAACACTGCTCATTCCCATGAGCTCATAGTGTTCTAAGGGTCACCCCATTGGGTAAGATGGGGCACAAGGGGTCTTCAGGTATCCACCTCCAGATATACTCTGGCTGCATCCCTTTGTTCTTGTTTAGAAGGAGTTATTCACTGTGTGTGCTTAAGATGTAAAAGCTGCACTTAAACGCCGCCTGCGAGCGGCAAAGACTTCACCGGCTTTCCTAGCCGGCAAACTGAACCTTTGTACCTTTCTCACTTTCGCTACAATAAAGAGACTTTGTTATGGAAATGTGGCGATTGCTTCAATCCTTCGCTTCGGAGCGCTAAGGCAAGCGCTGAAATGGGTCTCCAAGCCCCCAACTCTGCTATTATTTACACAAATACACAACACAGGGGGCCTCATCAAATTTGCAGATGGCACAAAACTGGGAGGAGCCAGCAAACACAACAGAAAACAGTAAAAGCCTTCAGGAAGACTTCGACAAAATGGAATCGTGGGGTAAAATGAGATGAACTTCAACAGTGACAAGTGCAAGGTTCTGAATGTGGGCAAAAATAACCAAAGACGCAGGTACAGAATGGGAGAAACCTGGCTTGGCAGCACAACACGTGAGAGGGATCACAGGATGAACATGAGTCAGAGTGTGATACAGCTGCAAAGAAGGCTGATGCAATTTTAGCCTGCATTCATAGAACCACGGCTTCCACGTTACTCCATGTCTGTGAGACCTCACAAATGTGTCCAGTTCTGGGCACCTCAGTTCAAAAAAGATGCAGCCAAATTGGAGCAGGTTCAGAGAAGAGCAACGAAGATGATCAGGGGGCTGGAAAACAAGTCCTATGAGGAAAGGCTGAGGGAACTGGGCATGTTTAGCCTGGAAAATAGGAGGCTGAGAAGGGATATGAGAGCACACTTCAAATATCTGAAGGGCTGTCATAAGGAAGAAGGGACAAATTTGTTCTCTTCTGAGTAGAACTAGGTTCAATGAGCACACAGGGCAAGAGAGAAGGTTCTGGTAGGGCATCAGGAAGAAATTCCGGGTGGTAAGGGCACTTTGACAGTGGAACAGATTGCCAAGGGAGGTGTGGATTCTCCCTCGTGGGTTGTCTTCAAGCAAATGCTCAACAAGCACCTGCTGGAGATGCTCTAGGGGGATATCCCGATATAGGCAGGGCGTCGGACTAGATGACCGTGCAGGTCAATTCCAACTCTATAATTCTATGGCATGAATTATGCAAGGGATGGATAGACAGGTGTCCTTTTCCCTCTCTCACAAGACCAGAAACAGGGGACAGCCACTGAGCGTTGGAGAGAACAGATAAAAGAAAACGAACTCCCCTGTGGAATACAGCAGGCATCCTGGTGGCACCCGTTGTACAGAGGGACTGGGCTCCCAGTCAAGCACCCCATTCCAGCCTGGCATTGAAACGTGGGTGCCTGGCAAGGACTGCTGCCCCAGGAGGGGAATTTGCAGCCAGGAAGCTAAAGACAGCTCGGGCGACCTGGAGAACCAAGAGGGCCCCTTGCTGGCAGGGCTCTCCTGTCCAGTCCACCTGCCGTTTGCCGTTTGCCCAGAACCCAGGACACCACCAGCCAGCGACCACACTCCGCACCTCCGGCTCTCGAGGGCTTGACCCCTGGCTTCTTTCACCCACTCCGACCCACCAGGGCTCCGGGGTCAATGGGAACCTCAACCTTCCTGGGGTTCAAAGCTGTGAGTGGCAAAGCTGTCCGCCACTGGGAATTGGGACCACGCTGTGGTCTTCCAAAGGGGAACCACCTCCGCGGCAACTGGGGAAGGACTCCTTGGGAGGGGGCCGTCATGGGGCAAGAGCTGAGGAAGGAGAGATCAGCAGGGAGTCCACGTCGAGTCTGCTCCTACCCAACTCACTGGGCAGGAAGCCCAAAGTCTGTGCCTGAGACAGAGCAGGGAGGGGCCACCACAAGCAGGCCAAGAACGGAGAAGAGAGCCTAGAGAAGACCTCCGCAGGCCCCTTCCGAGGATCTCAAGGCAGCTGCTGCCGGTCAGGGGCGACTGGAGGGTCTGCAAAGCCCCCGACTCCATCTCAAAAGCCCCCTGAACAAGAGGGCCACCGCTCAGTGGTGGGCTGAGGGCCTCTCCATGCTCAGAGCCCCTGAAGAGGAGCAGGCCCAGCGTGACCCGGCCCTGGGGAGCCGGACTGGACAGAGCAGACACAGGGCAGCCCAGCAGCCTGGCGGACAGCTGTGCCCCAGGGCAGCATGCACTGCTCTCCCCTCACGACAATTAAATCTAGGCTAGGCTGGGAGAGCGCGGGTGGCCCAACAAGACCTCCTGGGGGGCTTCCTGGCTGAGTGGGGCTCTGCGAGGCCCCGGCCCCTCCAGCCATCACACTCTAGCCAACGCAGGGCCACGGAGTGCGGGACCCGCTCGCAAGAGGCTCGTCAACTGTGCCCAGCACTGGCAAGAACCTGGAGGGGGTCCTGGGCGGAGGGCTGGAGACTGCCCAGGCCAGAGGCCTGGAGCCAGCGGGTGTGCTGGCGAGTGGGGTGTGGGCGAAGGGGCTGGCGCAGGAGAGGGTGGAGGGCCAAGCAAGCCCAGCAGCCGGGGGTGGGAACGGAGCGGGGCAGGCAACGAGGAGGCGGCTTGGCGCGCCCGAAAGTCACCCACGGGAGGGGGGCAAGGGGTGCACCTGCTGCCCCAACGGGGACGCAGCAGCCCAAAGGGTGCCTCTCTGCTCGGAAGGGGACGGTGCTCTGGCGTGAATTCCCTCCGCCCGCTGGGCAGGAGACCCGCAGGTGCCGCCCCCCCCTCGCAAGCTGGACTCCTCCAGGAGCAAGCGCAGGAGCTGTGGCTGAGCTGAGCCAAGCAGGCGGAGGAAGGGGACGTGCCCCCACCGGAGGAGGGCCCCAGAGACGCACCTAGCCGGGGGCAAAGCGGAGGGAGAGACGGGAGACTTACGGTAGCTGCTCTCGCTGTCGCTGGCGTTGGAGGTGACGTGCTCTGGAACGGAACACAGAACAAGGAAAGGGAGGTCAGGGGGCCCCGAAGGGCAGGGGGCACAGAGCCACGGGGGGGGGGCAGCTGCCGACAGCCAGTGCCGGCCCGACTTGGGCGTGACGGTGGGACTGGAAGGCAGACGAGGGGACCTCCCCAGGCGCACAGAGTCGCGTCAGGATACGCCCCAGAAGCCTGCAGGCACCACCGCGGCACCTTGGCTGCAGCCTCAGGTCCGCCTTTGGAGCGGCTCAGTGGGGGGGGGGAGCACCGCGAGGGAGCCCCACCCGCCACGCCAGGCTCTTCCAGCAGGCAGGAGATGCTGCCCACCCTCCCCCACAGCCAGGGCCTGACGGACACAGTGGCACGGCCAAGGGAGTGCGGGGGGGGGGCAGCTTCAGGGAGCCAGCACGGGCGGCCAAAACCGTGAAAACGTTGGTACGTGTTAGCAATGCTGCCACGTTATACATCGTTGGAAAGGTAATTTAATGCAGAACGCATTGAAATAAATCACAATGGAGTATTTGGATTCCGTCCAACATTTCGGCTGATCAATTAGAAAACGTTTTACTTATTTACTTCAAATTTGATTTTGTCACGGAGGGGGCTGCAAAACCTTTTGACCCTGGGTAGCAGATGCCTTTGCTGCACCGCTGCGCACAGGGCAAGAGCCACCTCTGCTCCGGAAAGGCGGGGTGGGGGCGGGGCTCTCCGGCTGGGGGGCTGGTCAGCAGCGGCCATGGGGAGGGGGGGAGACTGTTCAAAGCAGCTGCAGCGGGGCCTGACCCCCCGGCCAGCAGTGGGAGCTGGCTGGCAGCCTCTCTGCGCCTGAGGAAGGGAATGTTCCCAGGGGGTGGGGTCTCTCCCCCCCCCCTCACAGGAGCCCAGAGAGGCCAAAAGCTGTGCTTCGGGGCTGAGCGTTCAACCTTCAGCCTGACGCTTCCCTCCTGTGCGTGTCCATCTCTTTAAAGGCCCTGCCCAGCTCTGCACAGTCTGCACCCGGGTGGCCACTGCAGGGAACCATCACACTGGCGTATCCATCGCACTGTCAGGGAAGAGCAAGCGCACTTCCCAGCCCAAAGCACCCGACCTCTGCTGTGCCCAGGAGCAGCACAGGCGGCCCACCAGCTCCCTCCTTTGTGATTAGGACAGGGGATCAAACTCTGGGGGGGGGGGCTTTGCCTTGAGGAGGAGAGGCGGCACTCAGCCCTCCGGCCTCTTCTGACTCCCAGAGTCCTCAGGACTTGGTCTCCCGCACCCTGGATCGCTCTCGTTTTTCAGCCACCTCTCCTTAGGTCAGGTGAGCCTGGGGCTGCAATCCAAACCGGTGCTGGAATAGGCTCACCTGTGTTGCTTCCTAATGACATTAGGAGGCAGCAGCCTCTCAGTGCGAGGCAAGGAGATATTTTCCCCTTGCCCGGGGGTAAGCCCCAGCCAGCCCTATGGGGCTGCTGGGATCTGCACCAGCAAAACAGCAGGCGCAAGTTCACATGGCCAGGAGCAGCCCAAATCGGGCTGCTTGCGCCAGTCTTGCAACCACGGCACAGAAGTGCCTCACGGCACATTGGTGACAACACTGGTCCAGTGCAAGGCCAAGCCTGGTTACGACTGCGCCCTGAGTGGGCCTTTTTGGCACTCTTCTGGGCCTTTTTTCCGGAATATGGTATATTCCCAAAAGGATGTATAGGTGGTTCATGACTATGTCCATCCAGGCTAGCAAGGGTGTACACACGCGTGTCAAATACGTGGAAATGTAGGACCACGAAAGTTCTTTTTATCATATGTGATAAACTTGGGGTAAAGCAAGAAAACACTGACACAGATGCATACACAGATGCAGTTAATTTTAAAAGTGCATATAGAAATGAAACCAGAAGCATTTTTGTTGGGCATGTTGGATGACTGAGTGGAGAAAGACTCTGAAATGTCATATATAAAAATTACAACAGCAGCAAGACTGCTATATGCAGAACACTGGAAATCCACAGAAATACCATCTGCGGAAGGCTGGTGGATGAAAGTCTTGGAACTGGCAGAAATGGATAAACGTACGTTCTGATTACAGAGAAGTCAGGAAATATACGTATAAGCAACTGGAAATCACTTATCGTTTTGTTGCAGGAGAAAAAGGGAAATGATATAATGGTTTGTGGATTTGAAAAATAAAAAGCAATTACAACTAACTGTTAAGAGGAGACTAGAGGAATGATAGGCAAAAGGGGACATGTTATTTCAAGAATTAAATAGTGAAAGAGACTTTTATTAGGTACTATGAAGACTGGGGTGGACAGTTGGTTTTTATGAAAATGGTATTGTATACTCAGAATTCATAATAGAGAATTCTGTGTGTCTGGCAGCGCCATCCTGCACTGGTGGGCCTGCGCTGCACCCAGCACAGCATACGGGAGACGGGAGCCTCCCCGCAGCCAGGACCCGTCCATGCGAGGCACCAGCCTCCCCGATGCGCTCCTCGGATCTGCGCCTGCTAAATACCAGGCGCAGATCCCAGGGGCCACGAGGCCCTGGGAACGGGTCTAGGACTCGGCCTTAGTATATGGGCTACCCTGACTTGTGGGAGGAGGCGGGACAAAGCAGAAACTGAGCCACTCCGCCCCCAGCCTCTCGCCGCTGCCACTGTTGGCCTGGCCGCAGCACGGCTGCGTTCCCTGCCACGCCGGCGGCTGGACGCCAGGGGCTCCGCCAGGCCCCTCCCAGCCCTGCCCTGACAGGTGCAGGGTGGACACAGACCCCCAAGGGAGGGCTCCCCTAGCGACGGACCAAGCACTGAGCTCTGCACAGCTCAGGCCTCCATGACTCGTTTCCAGCAGAGGCTGGACCAGTCCTGGGAGCCCTCAGGGAGAGAAGGGACTTGAGCCAGCTGGCCCCGCCTCCTAGAAGTGGGTGGGGCAGGCCCCAAAGGCTCAGGAGCCAACAAGGACCAGGCACAGGGCGCTCTGGGCTCAGCCCTGCAAACCTTCAACCTTTCCTGCCAAAGCGCTAGAAGTGCCTCTTTCCCCAGGTGCCCACCACGCCGTCTTCACGCTGCCTGCCCCTGCCCCTCCTTAACGCAGGCACGGCTGCAGTGCTCGAAGCCGGCCCTGGCAGTGAGCAGGGCGCAGCTGGTCTCGAGCCACCCAGCGACAGGTCCAGGCCCAGAGCCTTACCTTTGGCCTGCACAGAGGCCCAGGAACCGCTCGCTGCTCAGTGCTGGGTCGGGACTGGGCCTGTTCCTCCCCAGGGGGCCTCGGGCGAGATGTCTGGAGACAGGCCCAGCACACGCAACCCTCCTGTTCGAAGGAGAGACCCCCACCCCAGCTCCACATCTGGAGCCCACGTATCTCCCCAAGTGCTACAGCCGCACCAGAAGAAGCCACTGCCAGTCGCTGAAGCAAGGCCGAGCCACATCCTGGGGGGGGGGACAGGGGAGGTTCAGGCAGGGGCTCCAAGGGGCTGGGCGGCCAACTGCCCTGCCTGCCTGGGTCTTGGGGACAGAGAAGGCCCAGGCCAAGCAGCCTTGCCCTGAGCTGCTGCCCAATGAGGAGCGACCAAGGCTGTTGTCCTGCCCTGCCTGGCGCACTTTTTCTGCTGTGCGGCCAGTCAGCCGCCCCAAGGGCCCCACAGAGCTGCCTGTGGGGCAGGGGCAGGGCCGAAGGAGGTCCGCGGGCTCCCACAGGCATCTTTCTCCCAGGGAGCGCCTTTGCCTCCTCAAAGCAGAGCCCTGGGAAAGGCGCCCGCCGCCCCACCAAGGCCTGAGCACAAGGCTTGCGAGAAGAGGCAGAGAGGCTGCCCAGCCCCAACCGAAAGGCCAGCACCGCGTGACCGGAAGGCGGAGGAAGCGACACCCAGCCGAGGAAGGAATCCGAGTCCAGCAGACGCCCCGGCGGGAGTGGAGGGTGCAGCGGCCAGGAGGCTCGGGAGGGGGGCTGGGCGGGAGCAGGGGGGTCACTTACTCAGGTCTTTCGATCCCATGTCTTCAGGGATCTCCTGCGGAGTAGTTCCCGGGGGCAAGCAACGGAGAGACAATCACAAAGAAAACGACGGTCAGTAGCAGATCAAAGGGGCGCTACTACGAGGAGGAGCTTCCAAGAACATCTGCAGGGGGGCTTGTCCACGGGCGGGGCAGGCGCCAAGGCCGGTCGTGGCACTGCAGCCGGGCGAAGCGGAGAGCCAGGAGGCCGCCGGCTGACTCCAAGGGAGCAGCCGGACGCCTCCCTCGTCACGCGGGAAGGGCGCAGGGAGTGCCCCCCCTGCTGCAGCTCTTGGAACCCCCTCCCCGGGGCCACACCTTCCTGCACGCCAGCAGACCTGTCCGGCCCAGAGCCACGGCGCTCCGCCTCGCTCCCCAGCCGCCCACCCACGTACTTACGGTCCACATCACTCGTTTCCTGCTCACTCTGGTCCTTGTTCTTGTAGAAGGGAAACTTTCGGGAAAAGAGGTTCTTTTTACGCTTGTCATTGAATGACTGCTGAAGAAGAGAAGGAGGGGCAAAACAAAGGAGGTCGTCGGACGCCAGTGTGCCACAGAAGCCCAGCCCCAAGCAGCTTGGTGAGGGAGGGAGGGGGGCCTCAGGGGTCACCACGCAGCAGCAGCAGCAGCAGCACACCCTGAACCGCAGAGAGAAAAGCGGGCAGAAAAGCGGGCAGCCCGCCACAGGAGGCGTGCTGCAGGACTTGGGGCAGCCTCGCCCAGGAGAAACACTGTGCCCTGGCTCTGGGGGAGGCCTGGGTGCCCAGGGAAGGCGCTGCAGGGGGACAGGAAGCCCACTGGCAGCTTTGGCTGTGGGGCACATGGAGGGCTGGGCTGGGCTGGGCCGGGCGGGTTCTTTCATGCGTGCCCCAAATGGCTTTTGGGGGGGGCTTCAAAAATCCCCACTGGGAAGGAGGGCTGCCCCCTCTGCTGCCAGACAGAGCAAGCAACGGGACACCCTCAGGCAGTCCGGAGCAGACCCTGTCGGGTCCCTGCACGTGCCCAGCTCTGGCCACGGCCGGCTTCTCTCAAGCCCCCCCCCCAGGCGGTGCCTCGCTGAGGAGAGCGCCCCTGGGCCAGCCCGCCAGCCCCCCCCCCCGCCGCCTCGCTGCCCAGGGCCCTTCTGCACAGGCGGGGGGGCGCTCCCAGTCCAACCCTCCGAGGGGGGGGCTGCAGGCGGGCACAGCTGAAACGCCGCGAGGCGCAGGACTGCCCAGGGCAAGCTTGCAGGGCGCGCGTCTCGTCACAGGAGCCTTTGTGGGCCTCAGGGCCGAGGCCGTGGGCTGCCCCGAGGGCTTGGGGGGGGACGCTGCGCAGGAGCGGGGCCCTCCTTCAGAGCCCACTGCCTGGGGACACCTCCTGGGCTCCTGCCGGGACACTGCCGGTCACGCTGCCCTGCAAACCCCATCAGCTCCTTGCGAGATCCGGGCGGAGACAAGACCCGAAGGGCCTGCAGCCCAGCCTGCCCCTCCCCCCTCACGCAACCAGCACAGGAGGGGGGAGCCACCCCCCGACACCCCCTACAGGGCGACTGCAGCCACCCCAGGCAGGGCCCTGGGACACCAGCGGGCTCCTCCTGCCCAGTCCAGGCAGGACGGCTCCAGCTCTCTCCCGCTCGCCCTGGGACAGCAACCACACGCTGAGCCCTCCTGAGTCCCCCGAGACGGCGGCCAACGCAGGCTCTGCATGCAGAGCGGTTAGGAGACAGGACGTCCCGAGAGCAGAGGACAGAACACGCCTGGAGGAAGTGGCCTGGGCTTGCCGGGAGTGTCGGCCAAGCGCCTCTCCGGCTCCGCTGCCCTTCCGTGGTCAGCACCCCTTCGGCTCCCAGGCGCCGCCTTCAGGGGAACGGGCGCAAAAACGGAAGCGGAGGGGGCAGGGGCCATTCTGACTGCAGGGCCTCAAGGGACACACGCGGGCCTTACCCTGGCACAGGGCACGCGCACCCTTGGCACGGAAGCCGCGGGGGAGCTTGGCCCAGGAAGGGCACCAGGCACAGCCCCCGCCCAGGCACATCAGAGCAGAAGGACCAGAGCTGCACAGCCGCGCCAAGCATGGGGAAGGCTGGGGGGGGGCCGTCCCACGCGGACTGCCACACGCCGGGATGCAGAGTGGCCACACAGGCAGGCAGCGAGCAGAGGCGAGCAGGGCGGGGGGCAGCAGTTCTTCCTCAATGGCAAGCGTAGCTGGGTCTCCACCCAGGACCTCATGCATGGAGGTGGTGCAGGGTTAGGCCACGAGAGCGGCAGGCACTCCGCAGCCAGGTGGGGAGACGAGGGCGGCCGCAGGGGCAGCTGCACTGCGTGAGGACAGGCGGGAGGCCCCGCCCCAGCCCCGGCCTGGAGCGGCAAGGACGAGGCTCTCCTTCCTTCCTTCCTTCCTTCCTTCCGCTGGGACCTCCGGGGTCAGCGCTCATCTCCGTGCTGGTGGGAGGGCACTCTGGGAACGCCCCCCACCCGTCACTTCAGGAGGCATCTCAGCCAGGCCAGGCAGGGCACGCCCCTCGTCTCTAAGCCTCGAAGGCAACTGGGGAGGGGGAGGGGGCAACACCGCATTTGGCAGGACTGCCTCGGGGACCGCCAGCACTCCAGACGCCACTCCGTGGGCACCGTCCCCTCTCACTGTCAAGAGCAGCAGCAGCCGCCGGCGCGGCACAAGGGCCAGAGGTGGTGGGAAAGGGAGGCGAGGCTCAAACCTGCCACCCGCTGGAAGAGCAGGGCGGCCGCACAGCCCCTCTGCCCGCCCACTGCCCCAGGACGCCCGCCTCTGGCCCGGAGGGCAGCCCACCCCGCCTGCCCACCCAGGGGCCTCCTCTGCACCCTTCTGGCCTGAGGGCTGCACAGCCTGGTGGCCGTGCTGCCCACGGAGAACCCCCGAGGGTGCTCTGCTGCAGGGCTCTGGCACGGTCTCTGGCATGCCCGCTCCACACTGCCCTCAGGCTTGCTCCGGCTGCCTGCAACGGTTTCCAAACCTGTCAGTGCTGCGTCCCACCTTGCCCTCCGCAGGGGGTGGCATCGCAAGGCATCCTGGCCCTTGAGCCCCTGCAGTGGGCCCCAGAATGCCTGGAGGAAGAATTAAGAACCGCTCCCTCTTTGGCAATATTTCGGCGGGGGCTGAAGGCTTTTTTATTTAATCAAGCCTTCAATTGTGGGCAGGCAATGCTTCGTCTTATATTTTAAAGGATCCAAGGGGCTTGCTTGCTTTAAATTTTAAACTGTTTTAATATTGTTTTTAACATTGTTTTAATTGTTATACTTGTGGTTTTTAACGTGATGATTTTAACATTGTAAGCCACCTTGGCTGCCCATGGGGCAGAAAGGCGGGACAAAAATTAAATAAATAAAAATAAAAACTCCAGTTTGCCTTCACGGGCGTTCCTTCTGGGGCCCGCTGTGGAGGCCGCGGAGCGGGTTGAGGACACTCATACAGTGGAGGAGACGCGCTCCCGCTCTCTGCCCTGAGCTCCTCGAACTCCCCTTGGCGCTCTCTGAGCTGGGCATCCTGAAGCAGCAAACCCCACAGCCTCCCGGCGCCCGGCTGGCTCCTGCTCCCTGCCCGTGGGGCTGGCTGGCCTCAAGGCCTGAGGAGTCCGAGAGCAGAAAGCCGCAGCCTCTCCCAAGGCCCCTCCCGTGCCAGCTTTTCTCCAAGCCAAAAATCCCCCCCCCAACTGCGGCCTTTCCTCAGCAAATGTTTCTCCACGCAGACCTCTTGGCGCTTGGGGTAGTCTGGCCTGCGCCCCGTCAGCCTCCCCCAAATGCCGCCGTGGTGCGAGTGGGCAAACGGGCAGGCACGCCCTGCCCCGCCCCGCCCCGCCCCGCCCCTTCCAGGGAGCCCACAACAGGCTCTGCTCCTGGAAAGGCCTCCGGGGAGAGGAGAAGGTCCGGCCCACAGCAGTCGGCCCCACACCTACCCTGCTGCTGCCTCCAGGGGGACGGGGCAGGGGGGAACGGGCTCCTTCCCGCCTCACCCCCCTTGGTCCTCAGACTGCGCTCAAAGGGAATGTCCACTGTCAGCCCCACAAGTGCGCAGAATGGGGAAGGACCTGCTGCCTCCCCCCCCCATCCCAACGAGAGACGGGGCACACTGGCCACACTCCAGGCCCTGCCCCCAGCAGAGAACCACACTGGCCAAGGAGAACTCCAGCGCTCACACTCACCCCTTTGTCGCCCCGGGTCTTAGAGTTGAATTTCACCGTCTTCAACCGGGCCCGTTCTTTCTTCTCAACCCTGTCAAGAAAGAATGAAGAGAAAACCTGTCATCTGCACCACGGGGGCAACTGCTGCTCTCTGATCTCACTGGGCCTGACATGGCTAGGATCCCTCTTGCGTCCCCCCCCCCCACTGCAGGTAATCTGGCCTGAGGACAGACCAGGAGAGGGCAACACAGGGACCCTCCCGCCCCCCGGAAGGAGAGCTGCTCGAGCTGCCGAAGCCGTTACACGCGACCCAGGGAGCCCAGCAGCTCCCCAGACACCACCCAGAAGCTCCCACCCCTACACCCCCCTCCCGACAGAAGCTGGGAGGGCATCGTGCCCTTTCTCGCCTCCTCCCGCTAGCACACTCCAGCCCAATCACTGATGCAGCTGTAGCATTCTGCGGGGGGGGGGAGCAGTCGTGGAGCCTCCTCTGCTCCCCACCCCAGGGCTGCACTGGTGCTTGTGGGTCCCTGAAGCCAGGGGCACAGCCGGGGGGTGGGGGTCGCAGGGGCTCCACCTCTGGGCGCACATGGCAAGCACGCGCATCCGCAAGGGGGCACTCCCACCCTGCCCCCAAAGCCGCACTACCTGCGCTTGCTGGGGATGACGCCCACTTCGCCGCTTTCACCGTCCGGCGCCACCGGCCGCGCCTGCCACCACTCGTCGTCCGAGGCGTTGATGACGTGCAGAATGTCGCCGAAGCGGAAGTTCAGGCCCTGGCTGGGGAGGCCACTGTCTTTGGTCTTGTCGTAGTCAAAGAGGGCTCTGGAGGCGGGAACAGGACAGCCTCAGCCAAGGAGAGGAGGGGCAGGCGAGACGCTCGGCCCCCCACCCAAGGGGCTCCTCGGAGGACCCAGCCGGAAAGGGCAGAGGCAGGGGAGCCGGTGGCGGCCACGGACTGGCGGACGTGGCGCTCCCGGCGCCAGGGGCACAGCAGGCCTTTCCCCAGCCCTGCCAGCAGGAGAGCCAAGGGCGGAGCCAAGGGCGGAGCCTGCGAGGAGCCGGGGCTGCTGCTGACCCTGGCACGCCACCAGCGGGGGCGGAGAAATACCTGGGACGGAACCGCTCTGCAGCCAGGTGGGGGTGGGAGGGGGGTCTCCTCGGGCTGCCTTGCAGTCAAGGGGGGTGGGGGGCCTCGGAGGCCACCCAGCCTCCCCCCTCCGACGTGCTTCCCAGCAGCAAGGCCACTGGACAAAGTGCACAGCGCCCCCTTGGGGCAAAGGCAGTCACTGCCTCCGCAGGGCTGCCTCCCGACCTGCACCCGCCTCAACCCCACTGCTCGGACGCCAGAGGAGACCCTCCGAGGGCACAGCCGCCCTTGCCAAGCAGCAGCCCCTCCTGTCCCTTCAGACAGAGAGCCTCTGGCCGAGTGAGGCCGCTGCTCTTGCAGTGGCCGCGTATGAGGCCTTGGAGCCTGCCTGCCGCCCCCCAGGCGGCACAGGAGCCGCGGACAGCCAGCGGGGAGGACAGAGGCCGCGCCTTTCCCCCCTGCTCCAGGCACGGCTTTTCCTGAGCAGACCTGCCCCTAGGGACTGCCGTGGGCCACGGAGGCAGGACCCCTGGCTGCCCACCTCTCGCCTGCCACTCACTGGGGCAGTCGCCACTCTGGATCGCGTGGCAGGGTATGCCCAAGGTCAGAAGGTCGGGGCACCCTCCCACCTGCCCTAGGCCTGTGCCTGCTCCCCACGGGCGGCCTGCTTCTCGTCTCCTCAGCTCGCCTGCCACCGTGTCCCTGCGCGCAGACGCATCATGCTCTGAAACCGGCTTTGCTGGGGCTGGTTCTTCCCAAGGAAGCTCCTCAGCCAGGAAGTGGCCGCCAGCTGCACCTCCGTTCGCCTTACAGCTGCAGCTCAGGCGAGCGGGACGGTCCCCCTGGGATACAGGCCGCACCCCCTGCCAGGACCAAGCCCCGCTGAGCACCACACCGCATACCGAGGGCTGTGCCAGGAGAACCCTCAGAACTCCCGCCTGACGCTCAACGCAAGCGTGCCCCAGCCGCAAGCTCAGGCCGGACTGCGGCCTGCATCCACCGAACGCTCTCGCCTGCCCTCAGCCCAGCCCAGCCCAGCCCAGCCCAGCCCGTCCTCCAAGGCCTCTGGCTCAGCACAGCTCAGGAAATTAATTGGATGCCAGGAAAAACGCACAGCTCCTCTTATGGACTTACAGGCTGGAAGGACGGCTTTGCAGTCAGATTAAAGAGGGCACAGAGGCTTGGCCTGAAGAGTCTGCCCTTGTCTTGCCACGTCATCGTCCCGCCAGTGAGCTTTCACAATGTGCTCACCGACCCCCCCCCAATCCCTGCTCTTCTCTTACCCTTCCTGCCAGGTCAGCAGCTGAAGGGGGGACAGACCACCCTGCCCACGGCAGCACAGGACCCTCGCAATCCCTACTCAAAGTAAAAGCACAGCCGTGCCTGTGAGCCACCAGACAGGGCAGCCTGCTAAAGCCTGGGGAGGCAAAGTGTCAAAGCAAAGGCAGACCACGAAAGCAATCAAGTCAAAGCGGGCAGAGGAACGGACAGGCAGCAGGCGGGTGGAAAGTGCCCGAATTCAGCTGGACGGCCAAGCCCAGCAGTCCCCACCCGTGCCCTGGGCTCCTTGGGTCTGTGTGGAATGGGCCGGCCAATTGACTCATGGCCATTCAGCTGGCATTTTGGCCAATAAAGGCCTTCTTTGGGGGCCATTCGCTTGCCCCCAGACTGTGTGAACGCTAGCAGGCTGCGCTGTCCGAAGGGCCGCCCGAGGTTCTGCTGGGGGCTGTGTTGCCTGGGGTGGGTTGCCCAACCGTAAGTACTTGTGCCTGGAGACACCCCAGGGGTTCAGAGGGGCCCCTGTGTCTTATGTCTCTTAATGTTTGCAGATCTCTGCAATAAAGTTTTGTCATTTGCGTGCAAATCAGCCTTAAACTTCATTTCCTCCTCCTTCTGACCAAAGGAGCTTTCAGCCCCTGGCAGGAGCCGAGGCTGGGATGCAGCAGCGTCCAATTGCCTGAACTTAAAAAACTAGGTTTGCAAATGTTACCAAGTTACCTGACTGGACTAGAAGAAACCCCCTGGCCACTTATCCCTCTCCTTTACTTAGACAGGCAGGTTTGGTTGTCCAATCAGTGGGCCCAGGCCAATCGCAGAAGGAGGCCAGACTAGCCCAGGCCCAAAGAAGGATAAGAACATAAGAAGAGCCCTGCTGGATCAGGCCAAAGGCCCATCTAGTCCAGTTTCCTGTATCTCACAGCGGCCCACCAGGTGCCCCAGGGAGGCAGGAGACAACAAGATGCTTGGATCCTGTTGCCACTCCCTTGCACCCGGTACTCTGAAGTAGCCTACTACCAATGTAAGGAGGTTGCACAATCCATCATGGCCTATAGCCCACGATGGACTTTTCTTCCAGAAATCCGTCCAATTCCCTCTTAAAGGCATCTAGACCAGATGCCATCACCACCTCCTGTGGCAAAGAGTTCCATGGATTAACTACCTGCTGGGTAAAAAAGTACTTCCTTTTATCTGTTTTAACTCTCCCAACCCTCAGTTTTAGCGGATGCCCCCTGGTTCTGGTGTTGTGAGAGAGGGAAAAGAACATCCCTCTATCAACTCTATCCCTTCCATGCATAATTTTGTATGTCTCAATCATGTCCCCCCTCAGGCGCGTTTTTTCTAGACTGAAGAGCCCCAAACGCTGCAGTCTTTCTTCATAAGGGAGGTGCCCCAGCCCCGTAATCATTTTTGTCGCTCTCTTCTGCACCTTTTCCAGCTCCACTATGTCCTTTTTGAGGTGCGGCGACCAGAACTGGACACAATATTCCAGGTGCGGCCTTACCGTCGATTTGTACAATGGCATGATAATATTGGCTGTTTTATTCTCAACCCCCTTTTTAATGACCCCAAGCATGGAACTGGCCTTCTTAATTGCTGACGCGCACTGGGTCGACACCTTCATTGAGTTGTCCACCAGCACCCCGAGATCCCTCTCCTGAGCGGTCACAGACAGCTCAGAGCCCATTAAATCAATCAAATACGCATCCCAGGCTACTGCAAGGCAGTGTCCCAGCAGCCTTTCAGGGGGCTGAGCCAGCACTGAATCCTCTGGAGGATTGGAATAAAGAAGAGAGGCCAAAAATAGGGGTGAATTCGCCACTGGGCCGAGTCTGGAGATCTAGAGGCATCTCATACGAAGAAGAGCCCCGCTGGATCAGGCCAAAGGCCCATCTAGTCCAGCTTCCTGTATCTCACAGCGGCCCCACCAGGTGCCCCAGGGAGGCAAGAGACACAAGATGCTTGCATCCTGTTGCCACTCCCTTGCACCCGGTACCAGTAGCCCACCACCTTTGTAAAGAGGTTGCACAATCCATCATTGCCTATAGCCCACGATGGACCTTTCCTCCAGAAATCCGTCCAATCCCCTCTTACAGGCATCTAGGCCAGATGCCATCACCACCTCCTGTGGCAAAGAGTTCCACCTGCTGGGTAAAAAAGTACTTCCCAGGGAGCAAGTGGCTCTTTCTTTGCCACATGCACTTTCTGGGTCGTGCTGCATGGAGGGTGCTCAGTTTCACCAACAGTGCACTTGGTCAGTTGGCTTTTTCGCCCATCTCACGGATGGGCACCCCCAGTACGGCATGGCCCACTTTGTAAGGAAGTGTTAAAAATCCTTGCCTTGGGGCACTGTGAATGCCCATCAACACAATTCCAATTTATGGGAAGCCAAACCCATTTCTGCCAGTACTTGGAGCAACAGCCCTAAGCAGGCAGAGGCCTGAACCATCCCAGAGGCCACCATCCCAAGGAGCTGCTCTGGAGAGGCCGGCCAGGTCACCCCCTCACAGGAGCGCCCCGAGTGCCGAAATCAGAGCCAGGTCCTAGGTGGGAGGGGGGCAGAACGGCAAGGAAGCCTTGGCCAGGCCGGGTTCAAGCCCCTGGCCCCTAGGCAGGGGGTCCGTTGCAGGGACAACATCCTGGCCGTGCAGCCTGCAGGAGGAGCGTCTCCTCCTCTGCAGGCCGGGCGCCATCTTCCATGGACCCCCCACTGCCGCTCCCCGCTTGTCCTCCAAAGCACGTTTGACGCCACTTCTCCCTCCTGCCAAGTCTGCACAGCTTTGGGGGCTTGCGAGGGTCCGCTGGTTCGCACGACCAGGGACTGCAAACACTGCACACAGTGCCTGCTGTTGTCAGTTTTCAGGGCCACGAAGTTCTCACGAGCAGCAGCCTGGAAATACTTCAGAGTAAGGAAATAGGAAACGGAGCACAAGGATTCCCGTGAGGAGGGGCAGCAGCACCGGAGTTCCAGCCCTGGAGCAGCCGGCAGGCCCTCATCCCCTTCTCGCTCACTCGTGCAGACAGACCAGCTGTTCACCTTCTGAAGACCACCCCTGCCCAGCAGACCGTGGGGAGGGGGTGGGGGAAGGAAGGGGGTCTGGATGGACGGGGCCCGACTCCCTCCTACGGGAAGGAGCCTCCTCCTCAGTCCCGCCCCCCCCATTCAGCTGACCACCACCAGAGGGGGACAGTGCTCTTGCACCTGGGGCACAGGCAAACACACCGCCAACAGGGGGCACAGGCATCCAAGGGAGCATGCTTGGTTGGCACACGCCATGGCAAACCCACACACTCAGGCTCCGTGATCAGTCGCAACCTTTGAAAAAGGTGCCCACGCAACAAAGCCCACTGGTCAACACATCTCACTCTGGAGAGCGGGGGGGGGGGGCTTCTCGACCACAAGGCAACACACAGCACTGCCCAGGCCCTCAGCACCGCTGGCCACGCAGCTCTGCCCCCGTGCAGGAAGGCTGGCCACTGCCGCCACGCCCCTCCCAAGCGCCCCGCAGACCACACCCTCTGCGGCTCCGACCCCGGGCTCCTTGCCACGGGAGAGCCCGGCAGGGTCCGCCCCCAGGGGGAGGACGGGAGAGCCCCTTCTCTGCCCAAAGCGTGGCAGTGCTGGCGGCCACAGAGCGAGGCGGGGCGGGGCAGGGCACCCAGGCGGCCGACCCAGGGGCCAGCCCTCACCTGACGTAGAGGGAGCGCTTCTGGCTGGTCCGCAGGGAGCCCGATCCGGAGCTGATGCTGCTGTTCATCATCTGCTCTCGCAGGTCGTGTATTTTTGCCTCAAAGCGGCTGTATTCTGAAGAGGGGAGAAAAACCCGTCAGCCGGAAGGTCCACGGCGAGAGGCAGATCCCAGCCCGACAGACCGAGCCTGGCAGGCGTTCCGGCCCTCAACAGAGAGCAGATTCTGGGCCAGCTGCAACGTCTCGCTCTCCGGCTTTACCCATTTCATTGGCTTTAAGCACCGTATTTCCATCTGGAATGTCCAAAGTCGTGAGACCTACGGGAAGCCGTGACCCTACGGACTGCTGCAGGAAGGCAAAGCGCTCCACAGGCAGCCCCAAATTCCAAAACCTCCCCAGAAAACTGCCCGCGGCAGAAGGCGCGCACAGGCTCCACGCCACCTCTGTCTGCACTGTGATGCCCTTGCCAAGCTTCCCAGAACACCACTGCGTGGGGGCCCAGAGACGGCCAGGAGCACTGCTGCCCCCAACGCAGCAAATGCCAAGGGTCACGGCATGGCGCCCAGGCAGTGGCCAGCCGAGCGGGGCTTTCTTGGGCAGCCAGGAAGCCCACGGGAGCACCTGCCTCTGGCCCAGGTCCTGCCCAACCCCAACCCCCAAGGGGAAGCGCAGCTGGCCAGCCTTTCACACGCTGCTCCGGCAGGGCAGGAAGCCGACTCTTCCCCCCTCCCGGCACACCCTGCAGGGCCCCTCCTCGCTGCGATCCCGTCGAAAAGCGCCTGAGACGTCCCGCTGGACTTCAGTGGGCGGCTTTTGCACATGGGCAGGTGTGAACCCTTATCCGCAGAGGTCACGCACGAGGAAGGAGAGCCCCCATCCGAGCAGGGGGCTGCTCCCGGGCCGGCCACCCCTGGGCAGGTCCACCGTCAGCCAGGGGCTGCCTGGCTCCATTTCTGGCATGGGCGACCGAAGGACGCTCCAGGCAGCTGCCCACAGCTGCAGTTACGCCTGCAGACAGCCGCTGTCCTGTGGCCCTGGCCAGGCGGACGAGGGCGGAGGCGGGGGGGGGAGTGGAGCCCGGGGAGGGGGAGCGGCTTTTGGCAGCCGCTCCTTCCCGGCCAGAAGCTGGGCCTCAACGGTCTGCCTGTGGGTCACCGGGGACAGCCTGCTGTGGGCCAGGGGAGTGCCGGGCCCTCTCCAGGCCCGCTGCCATGCCCCAAGCAGTCCTTGCCTTGCAGGAGAGGCTTCCTGGCTTTGGACCGGCAGGGCTTCAGGTGTACAGGCTTGCTGGTCTAGGGGTGGGTGGGGGGTGGTTGACAAATCAGCCCCAGATGCAGCAGCAGAAGCACCTCTGGGGCCATCTCAGGTCAGACCCACAAGGATCCCCACATGGCCCTGGCATAGCAGCCCGAAGCAAGGCGGATCAGCAAGGGCGGGGCGGGGCGGGGCGGGGCGGGGCGGGGCGCAGCCCCACACCCTTGGCAGGAGCCCTGCCTGCAGGCCCGGGGGAAGGGGGAATCCCTCCCTCCTGCCCACAGTCGCCCCCTGCTGGGCCCTCAATCCCTAGCTCTACTGCAAGAGCAGCTGCCACGAGGCATCTCCAAGGGAAGCTCCTGCTGGCAGAGGTGGATCTAAGGGGGGGCAAAGCTCTAAGTTTTGCAAGAAGCCTCACCTTGCAGTGGAAACCACTCCTCTCCTGCACTGTTCTAGCCAATCCTCACAGGGAACAGCAACATCTTGGCGTTGCTTACTGGCTACAGCAGCAAGGGAGAGGAGGGATTTACACGACAGGGTAAGGCTTCTTGCAAAACTTGCAGATTTGCCCCCCCAGATCCGCCTCTGCCTGCTGGGTCACGACAGCAGCCCCCACCCCCGAGCACTGCATCTTTGGTGTGCCAAGCCCCGGCCACTACTCCAGCCCCACACCTCAGCGAGGAGTGGGGCTAGAACCGCCTTGTGGAAAGCTAGCCTCCAGGAAGACTGCAGCATGCCTGTGCAGAGGAGGAGCTTCTTCCGCAACACACTGGCTTGCAGAAGCGAAGCCCCCCCCCTCACCCTGACGCTGTCCCCTCCCACGGGAAAATGCCACTTGCCTTCCGGACGGTACTGAGCCACAATCGTGACGGCCTGGCTGGCGTTTTTCAGGGCAGCAGCGGCCTCCTCGTGAGTCGCAGCTTTGAGGTCAACGCCGTTCACCTGCAAACCAGACACAACATTGAGGGGAACGGGAGGGCCCCCCCCCAAGAGCTGCAAGGCCGACACGGGGGCTCCGAGGCCAGGCTGCTGTGCCCCGCTGCGCCTCGCTGCACCCCACCCGGCACCCTCAGCCCACAGCCCTGCCAGGCCGCCCTGGGAGCCCTGGAACGGGGGCAGCCCAGCGGCACTGCCAGGAACCGCCCTGAAGGCCCCCCTGCCTGCCTGCCTGCAGCCCCCAGCCAGCCCAGGGCACGCTGCTGCCTCAGGGGGCACCCTGCAGGCAGGCAGGCAGGCAGGCAGGCAGGGGTGCTGCCTGCCCCCCCCCCACTTCAGAGGCAGGTCCAGGCCTTCAGCTCTTCCTCCTCACATCATCCTCCAAGTGACCCCCCCTTTCCTTTGGGGGTCACGCTGACAGCTTTGTGGCCGAGTGAGGATCTGCCCCCCACCCCAACGCCTCCCCGGTCCCAGTGCCCACGTCCTGTGGGGCTCAGGCTGCAGGCTGGTCCACGCCCAGCTGGGAGCAAGGCCCCCTGAAGTCTGAGAGAGACGCACAGGCCTGCCCGGTGAGACCTCTCAGGCCAGTCTGCCGAGTGCGGCACCCTCGGAGCAGCGGACTGTGGAGGCAGACTGCGGCACAAGCACACCAGCAGCAGCACTCGCCCGGCGCGCTCGGAACGCGGGGGAGGAGGGCCCGTCACCGGCTGCCTGCGCCCCTCTGGCCGTCCCTGCAAGGAGAAGCCCTGACCTGCAGCCCCCTGAGCCCACCCAGCGGATCCAAGACGTAAGTGAGAACCAGGACAGAGTCGCTGCTGAAAAGGGCTCAAGCAAACTGAACAAGCGAAAGGCCAGCTCAGCCTCCCTCTTGACCGAAGCCCCCGTTTCGGAAAGGCAGCCCCCACTGCAGGTGGACCAGAAGACAGTCCCATGGTGCTTGCTGCAGCCTAAGGCACACGCCCAGCGCACGCAGGATTTGTGCTCGCTGGGTCTCAGCAAGGTGCCAGGGGCTCTGCGCCAAGGAAACTGCCAGGCTGGACCGGGGGGGCCTGCACACGACAGACGGCAGGGAGGGAGGGAGGCCCCCCACACACACACACCCCTCCGGGTCTGGAGAAGCAGAAGTGCCCCAGCCCAGCCCAGCCCAGCCCGCTTCCGGGAGAACTGCTGGCCCGACTGCAGGCCCTGCCCCACGCGCCCGTGTGCCCCAGAGCCTTCAGCTGCTCAGCAGCCCTTCAGCGGGGGAGGGAGGACGAGGGGTCCGAGCCGGCGAGCGAGGCCTGGGAGGGCAACCAAGGGCCAGCCACGGGGCGTCCTGAGCAGGGCGCTGTGCTTGGCCTGGAGGTGACCCGAGGCCTGGCCTGCCTCGCAGGGCTGCTGTAAGGAGCCAGGTTCCCCCCCCCCCGAGCTCCTTGGAGGCAGGCAGGAGGCAAAGGAATCCAGGAAGGCCTTTTTAGGGACCGCTTGCTTCCTCTCCGCCACGCCCCTCGTCCCAGGCCTGGGGGCTCAGGAGCCCGTCAGCACCACCGAGGCCAACAGGCTTCTATTCCTTCCTCTCACAGAGGCGCAGGCACAACGGCAGCGTCACTCGTCGGACAGGAGAGGCGAGGAAGACCCAGCGGGGGAAAGAGCGGCCCAGCCCCACGCCAGCACTGCCCCCCCACCCCCACCCCGCAGGCTGCAGCTGCTGCGCCAGGGCCCAGCCCGAGCGTGCCAGGAGCCAGGCCCGGGGCCTCCAGGGCCCCCTTGGATGGGGTGGGGGTGGGGGCCTTCCTGCGGGGCAGAGACGAGGCAGGCACAGGGACGGGGCCCAGCTCAGCCTGCGGCCTCCCCAGCCCCACGCCTGACGCGGCAGCTTTGGCTCACCGCAGCAGCAGTCGGTCAGTGCTGCACAACACCAGCTGGGGGGGGGGGCTCAAGGCACCCCAGCCTCCTCCTCCGCAAGGCCAGTGTGAGCAGCAAGGGGCAGCACTTCAAGCCACCCAGGAGCAGGGGGGCCATCTGGACACGCTGCTCAGCTCCACGACTGCGGCCCTGCGAGGCTCTCCGGCGAAGGCCCACGGCAAGGAGCACAGGGGCAGGACAGGGACGTGGAGGCCCACGCGACGCAGCCGAGGGGGGGGTGCAGAGGCCGGCACGAGCCCCACTGCGACGGCAGCCCCTCGCCGGCCGGACCTCGCCTGGAGCACAGCCTCCAGCCTGGGTGGGCAGGGGCGTCGGCAAGCTGGAGCACAGCGGGACCGCCAGGGGGCTCGGCCTGTTGCAGGCGAAGGGGGAGGCAACGGCCGTCGGAAGGGCTCCCACAGGGACCCAGGGCTGACTGTGGCCGCACGCAGGCCGCTCCTCCCAGAGCCAGTCGGGGCTCGCCTCCACCGCAGCGGCCGGCCTCAGGCACAGACCGGTCCAGGACCCCACAGCTGCCGGGGGAGGGACACGCTCCACCTGGCCAGCACCGTCCCGACCACCCCCGGCACCCGCAAGGACCCGCAAGGCCTGAAAGTGCAGGCTGTTCCTCCAGCTCAGCCCCGTCTTACCGAAATGATGCGGTCCCCTTTCCGGAGCTCGCCACTCAGGTCTGCAGGGCCTCCCGCCAGGATGAAAGAGACGAAGATCCCTTCTCCATCCTCACCGCCCACGATGTTGAACCCGAGTCCGGTGGACCCCCGGTGGAGGACCAGCTTCCGCGGCTCCCTGCAAGGCGGAAGGGAGTCCCGGCCATTGGCCTCCTGCTCGCGAGCCAAGCGACTCGCGCCGGAACAAGAAGGGCCACCCGCCGCAGGGGAAGGAAGGCGGAAAAGGGGCAGTTCTGGGCAGGCGGCAAAGGCCCTTCGCAGGGCGAGCTCCAGAATGGCCCGCCCAGAAACGGGGGCCAAACTGGGCACGCAGGCACAGGGCAGGACGAGACGAGCCAGCTGGCCCCGCCTCCAGGACCAGGAACCCACCCACCCCACTCGCCTCAGCCAGAGGACCAGGGAGCTGCCACGACCGCGCCAGGGGCTCCAACCCACCCCTGGCTCGGCTCGCTGCACCCCCTTTACGGCCGCCTCAACCAATGCAGCGCCGGCAGGTTCCTGCCCCCCCAACGGCCCCCTGCCTCACTCCGCACCCAACAGGAATGTTTCTGCGGCAGCCCCTGTGCTCCTGCTCCAGGCCACCGGAACTCCTCCTCTCTCCCACCACTTTGCCAGGCCTGGGGGTCGGCCCCCTTGACTTGCAGGACCTGCTCAGACCCCCAGCCTCCTGGAGCGCTCGGCCCACACCGCCTGGCATCACTGATCGCTCTGGCGTTGGCCCACTGCCTGAAGAGGCCATGAGAGGGTGCCCCAGCGTGCCAGCCCATCGATGGGCACTCTCTCCAGCACACTCCTCTGGAGTGCTCCCGGGGGAGCTGCCCAGCATCCCACCGACCACGAGGCCAGCGCGCCAGACCCCACTCTGCAGGAGCAGCACCAGTGGCCACGCAGGGAGGGGTCACAGCCAGGGCCGACCAGGCCTCTCACGTTGCTGCCACCCCCACCCCGGGCACAGCAAGGAAGAGGGAACTGAAGAGGAAGGGGGGAGCATCCCCATCCTCCCACCTGAATGTGGGGGTGAAGAAGCGCAGCAGTGGCTGAGGGGCAGATGCCGGAGGAGGATCCTTGGGACAAAGGCAAGGGTCATTCCAGACATCACCACAAGGGAGACTGGCTCAGCCAGCCGGCCCGGACCTTGCCCCCCTTGACTCACCCTTGGCCAGAAGCGCTCCAGCTGCCCCCCTCTACCAGACTCACCGCCCACTGCCTGGGGAAGCCCTGCGCAACGCTCCGCTCCCTACCTGGTGACCTCGTCGTCTCCAAGCATCCCTTTGGGAATCGGGGAGTACCGTCCCGGGGACGCTGGGGGCAGCGACTGTCCCAAGCAGGCTGACGGGCTGCCAGGGTGGTCGGCAGGCTGGAAATAAGCTGAGGGGGAGGAGAGGTTGAGGGTTACAGTGACGCCTGGAAAATCAGGACAGCTACCCCCGGAGCTTCCTGGGACAGCAGAACCCTTTTCCGTAGGGAAGGCCCCACCAGGCCCCCCAACCAGCAAAGATTCTTGACCCAGACATTGGTGGGCTGCGTGCTGCCACTGCCCTTCCCCACTCAAGAGAGAGAGCCCATTTCCACCACCCCCCACCCCCCCAGCCCCTCGCTGCTCAGGGGTGGCGCCTCCCTGTGTGGCTCTCGGGGGGGGGGGGGTTGCTGCAGGGGCTTCGAGGTGAGCGAGCGGCCACTGCAAGGCCCCCAAACAGCACTCAGAACGAGCTGGCATTCCAGAGCCACCCCAAGGGAGTGCCGGAGGAGAGCAGGAGAAGCTTCCAGCCCCCCCCCTTCTCCTCTGAGCCGCCCCCTGCCGCCAACTCGACTGCACGCAGCAACACAAAGTCCAGTCTGTCTCAACATCCCCCCCCACCATCTGGAGGTCTCCACTGACATGCAAGCGCTGGTCCCGCTTCCAGCCAAGCAACTCGCTCCTAATAGTAATAGGTACTGTCCGCATAATCCTTTATATAACAGATAAAAAGATTAGCGGTTGAGTGGCAAAGGAACTCCAGAGACAGCCTCAGATAATTTCTCTGCCTCGATGCCTGTTTTCCTTGACTTTCGAGGCACTTGCAGACACAGCCCTCTCTCTTCCCCGACGCGGCTGCACCCACTGTCCCTCCGAGACATTCATCTCTCCCTCCAACCACACAGTTCTCGATTGGCAAATCCAGACGCCTGAGAGCCTAATCCCAGAGTGTCAGCCGCGAAGGCCGCCTCTCCTCAACTCCTCTTTACCCCAGGGAGCCTCAGGGAGCAACAAGGGGACTTCCTTAGAACTGCTGCCAAACCAGAAGTCGCTGTGGATACAGGCCATGGCTTCACAGGTCAGGGAAGGCCTCAGCCCCACCAGTGAGGATGCAGCCCCCTCATCCTTCGCTGGAAGGCCAAACTAGCAGGGGGACGACTGCCTGCCTGACCAGTGGCCAGTCAGCCTCTGCTTAAAACGCCCCCACCCTCCGAGGCAGCCCCCTGCCCCACCGCCAAGCGCTCTGAGCCAGCAGGACGCCCCTCCTCAGGCTGCGAACCAGCCCGCCTCTCAGACATTTAGAGCCAGCGGTCAGGCCGGAATGGCGGCCCCAAGCGGCAAGGGGCGTGGTGCCATCACTGACGTTTTGTCTAGGCCCCAACTGCGAGCGCACCTGGGCAGTGCAGAGCCTGCAAGGGGCACCAAGGCCAGGCAAGCCCAACCCCCCTGAGCTCTGCTGGCTGCTGGCGACCTCCCGGAGGGACTGGCTCTGAGACGGGGAAGGCTCAGGGCGGCTCTGAGAGCTGCTCCCCACAGCGCCACGCTCGCTCCCACCGCCACGGCCCACTCCGCAGGCCCTGCCCACCAGGCCTGAAAGTGCAAGGAGTCCTCAGTCGCCAGACACGTCTGCATGCACGCGCACACACACACACACACACACTCCCCGGACTCCCAGGGAGTCCCACTGCCGCAAGGGGCTTCCCGCCGCACACGGGCCAGGCTGCACTCACAGCTGGTGATGTCTGGCGGGGCGAAGCCGTCGCTCATGAAGACGCTGGTGGGCTTGGCCACCTTCAGCTGCACAAAGTCGGAGGTGTTCTTCAGGGCGGCCACAGCCTCCTCGTGCGTCACTTCCTCCAGGCAGACGCTGTTCACCTGGAACGAGAGCAGCCCATGCTGCCGTCAAGGGATCCCGCCCGTGCCGCGCCAGCCCTGCCATCGCCGCCTCCGCTTCACGGCGCCTGCCCAACGAGCCCCAACATTGGGGGAACTCTTCCCCCAACGAGCTTCAACAAGTTTCATGGTTGGGCAATTACTGCAGCCCAACAATTCCAGGAGTATCATTTGATGGTGTCACAATGATGGCACTTCCTGCCTGACGATGTCACTTCAGGGTATGACATCACTTCCGGTGGGGTCCAGACATGAGCGCCATTTTAAAAAGTGGGCCCCAATCTAAAAGGTTTGAAAACCACTGCCCTGGAGATTACCACGGTCATTCCGTATCGCTACCGTGCTGGATCCTGTGGGCTCAGGGCAGCTTCCACGCTCTCTCTCCCACCTCCTCCCCGGCCTATAGGGCATCCACTCCTGGAGCTCAGCTGCCTGATGGACCAAACACTGTCCATTGGTCTAACTCAAGGGACCAGCAGAACAGGACGGGACGGGACAGCCTGGCGCCAGGATAGGAGGTCCTGCCACAGCTCCAGCACCGTCTCCACCCTGCTCAATGTCACCGTGAAAAGCCCCTTCACAGAGATCAGCGGTGAGAAAGCCCCTTTGCACCTAATGGGCACCCTGCAACTGCCCTGAAATCCAGCTCATGAGATGGAATTGCAACCACGAAACTGTCTTGCCCTTGTTTTCTAACTGGATGTCCTCTAGTCTGCAAGCACCTTATTACAGAAGGATGGCAGCATTCTGTACATTCAGGCCATCACCCGAGAACGCCCAAAACCTGCAGAGCAGTGGCCAACTCGCTGGCCCTCTGCAGACCCTCCAGTGCAGCAAGTCCAGGCCTGCAAGCACCAGAGTCACGTGCCAGGAGCCAGAGTGCCCTGGAAGTCCAGGCTGGCCTCGGGTCCGGCAGGCCCTGGGCTTCTGGGGCGGGCCGTGGATGAGGAGTGCTGGGAGTCCCGCCAAGGGCTGGGAGCACAGCCACGGAAGGGCTCGTGGGCTTGAGCGACGCAATCCGGGGCTGGGCCAGAGTGTGGTTTTGCACACTCATGTGTGGCCTTCTGGTGGTACCCAGGCGATGTCCTGCCTGGCAATGGGGTGATGGTGTCACCCCGAGTGCACAACGTTCCAACAGAGAGACCCTCTGTTTTCTGCCACACACTTTGCTGTGTGTCCACATTCACACACCCTTCCATCGTAGCGCCTCCTGATGGACACCTCTGGGGTGCAAAGCAGGCGCCCATCTCAACTGGAGGACCCCACAGTGCCAGTGCGGCCAGACACAGCAGCCCCTGACACTGGCCCCTGACGGCCCAATGCCCCGCGTCCTGGGCTGAGCTTCCCCTCCCCGCCCCCGGAGTCGAGCAGTCTCAGCAGCAGCAGCAGCAGCAGCAGCAGGGTCTGCCCTTCGGGGTGCATCTCCAGCGCTCTGCTGCCGTGACCCCTCCCCCGGGACCCCCTGGCTCCCACCTGGCCTCTGGCTGCCCTGGCTCCACCCCCTCCTCCCTGGAGCAGCTTCCATTCTCTGGGCACCGGCTGTCTCCACCAGAGCCTCTCAGACAACGCTGCGCACCAATCCTGCCCGTGACCCCTCCAGCCCAGGCTCTGGACCTCCTGCTGCACCGACTGAGGAACGAGCCCCGCTGTGCCCCCGGGCGCCGTGCCAGCTGCTGGATGAAGACGGGCCAGCAGGTCTGACCCACCTGTTTGCGGCCCTCCCGGCCCCAGTGCCGCTTGCGTGTCCTCCTCTCCCCCATGCAGCACTGAAATGCCTGCAGGGTCCGAGTGGCTCTGCCTCCCCCGGCCAGGCCAAAGGGCAGAGCCCTGCAGAGGCAGCAGGCACTCCCAGGACCTCGTCACTGGCGGCAAAAGGCAGAGGCACGGAGAGCACTGGGGGCAGCGGCAGGCTGGCAGCCTGGCCTTGCAGCACCTCCCTGTCCAGCAGCTGCCTGGGGGGTGCCACTGCTGCAGCTGGGCAGCAGGGGGAGAGGGGCAAAGCCCAACAGGCGGGGCAGAGAGACAGGACTGGCCCAAAGGGACCACCTCTGGAGCCAGTGGGCTGGTCATTCGCCGGGTAGATATACAAGCTTGTTGTGTACACGATCGGCTTGTGTTGGTGGGAGCCAGAGAACCCCCTCCCCGCTCTGCCTCAACCTCTAGGCCAGGGTCTTCAGTCCTACTCAGATTCTGAAGGAACTGCAAGTGCTTGCGGAGGTGGGGCGAGGCTGGGGGGGGGGAGGACCTGGCACCGCGGACATTTAGGGGCAAATGCCCTACCTTTAGGGGGTCCTTGGGGGGAGAGGAAGGGTTGGGGAGGAACGCTAAGCAGGGAGTTAGCTCCGATCTTGCAAGGGAGCTATTTTTAGCATCAGGGTGGCCTGCGGACGTGGCAGCGTCCCTCCCCAGCCCTTCTGCACCCCCAAAGGACCCCACAAAGGAGGGCGCTTGCCCCAAATGCCCGCAGTGCTGCAATCACTGCGGTGCCACTGGCAGTCACTTCTCAGACCACTCCCCTTAAGAGGAAATGGCCCCTGTCTTCTTCCTATGGCGGGTCGCGACCCACCATTTGAAGGACACTGCTCTGGGGTGCATGAAATCCGTAGTGTGAATACTTTGGCTGGCCACAGCCTCACGCGCCTCCAGTGACGGGTTTCTAAAACATCCCACGGGAGTGAGAGGAGGGACCAGCGTCGCAGCAGTCACACAGCAGGAGCAGAAATCGGCCGCAGCCCTCCTGTGCCAGGCCAGGCCAGCCTCCCTCCTCTCGCCGGCTCTCCTTCTGAACAGACGCACAAAACCTGGATTCAGAGAATCGCCGGGGGGGGGGGGGGGGGGCCAGAAAGGCATCCTTGGACAGCCTGGGCCAAGCAGGGCACCTGCAAGCGTGTTGAGGCTCCCTTATTTTCTATCGCTAACAAGAACCAAGTTCGTCCTCCGCCGAGGCTGATGAAGGGAGCCTGGCCTGCAGCAGACACGGTCCTTGCTTAGAAGGGCGGCTGGTTGTCCCAGGCAGGTTTTGAGGGGAGCCCCCAAAGTGTCACTTGACTACAGAAGTCGTACGGCTGCCAACCTGCACTGCAGGCCGCTACAGGACCACCACAGACCTATGTTACGTTATGATAACCGTAAACAGGGCTGGCCTTAGGAGCTGCAGGGCCCAATGCAAAGCGTTTCTGCTGGGGGGGGCCCACCCACACAGGCCCCGGCTGCAGAGTCACCACCCACTGCATCCGGAGCGAAGCCCATCAGACGCGGGGAGGGCGGCCTGACCAGCAGCAACGCTGCGCCCCTCGCACTCTCCTCGTGCCACGTTGGCAGGGAATCCTCCGTGCCGGAGCGTCTGCTGCAGAGCGAGCTGCCGGCAGCACCGCGGGCCACCCAGAGCAGGCCCCCTCCATCACCGGGCCCAGCCTGGCCAAACTGCCCTAAGGGGGGCTCTAAACACAGACACACGCAAATGCACAATTGTGTTTTGCAGTGCATATTTGTACTTCGCACGCACATTCACGGTGCAACCCTCTGCCAAATGTTATGAGAAACGGGCAAGAAGATTCGTGTGCACCTCGGAAACCCAGGTTGTGTTTATGCTTCCATTTAAGATGAACCTGCCAGGTAGCCCCTCTCCCTAGTGATGCGAGCATCTTTGCTAGCCTCAGTCTGGCCCCTGTCCTTGCACAGAGCACCTTCATGATGAGAACCCAGACACTAGCCACAGTTACAATAAAACGAATACCATTTGCTGTCAATTAGTCTATTTCTTGCCAATTAGTGCTGATTAACTGACAAGGGAGCACCAGGCCTACACAATCTTGCAGTCACTTGGCTCATCCTGGAGACCTGACTGTGAATGCCAGCACGCTGCCATGTTGCTCCAGGAGCCCACCTGATTACACTTTGTAGGTTTTACTTTGCTTTGCTGTAGACTTAGAAGAATTGAAGCACATGTTCAGGAAAGAGTGCAGAGCAAATCTGCACAAACACCCCCGACTTTCGAAGGGAAGATTCCCCTCAATTGAGGAGGGGAAGGGAAGAAGAAATTGGAAGGTAAGGTAAAAAGAGTCCAGTCTCTCCAAGCTGCGTGGAGGCTGTTTAAAATAACAGTAGTAGAGGCCCAGCAGAAGTGTATACCACAAAGAAAGAAGGGCTCGACTAGGTCCAGGAGGGTGCCTGCGTTCTGGGACAAGCCAGGCCTGTACAAGAGGGACAGGCTTCACCTGAACCAGAATGGAACCAGACTGCTGGAGCATAACATTAAGAAGGTGGCAGAGCAGCTTTTAATCTGACTCCTGGGGGAAAGCAGATAGGAGCCGAGCAGCGTCCAGTTCGGAACTCCTCGTCCCTATGGGAGAAGGAGGGTGGAGGAGTACCACAGAGTAATATCTGAGTACAAAATAGGACTGCAAGCGGGAATGCAAGTGACAGTTGGTCCAGTAGAAAAAGAGGCAAGGTGAATGGATCAAGTAAGGGTCCCTACTTAGGGAACCCCCTATATAGGTGTTATTATGCAAATGGCCAAAATCTCCGAGCAAAGATGGGGGAACTGGAATGTTTGGTCGCTAGGGAAAACATTGATACAGTAGACATAACGGAAACGTGGTGGAATGCAGAGAACCAGTGGGATACTGCCATCCCAGGCTATAAACTCTATAGGAGGGACAGGGAAGGGCGTGTTGGCGGAGGGGTGGCCATCTATATCAAAGAAGGGATAGAATCCAGCAGAGTAGAAACTGAAGGTGGGCCGGACTCCACCATAGAGTCACTGTGGGTTAAACTACCAGAGCATAAGAGCAATGTAGTAGTGGGGGTGTGTGTGTGCTATCGTCCTCCAGATCAAAAAGTTGAAGGGGACCTTGAAATGAGGAAACAAATCAGGGCGGTGACCAAGAGAGACAGGATTGTAATCATGGGGGACTTCAGTTATCCTCATATCGACTGGCTCAACTGGTGCTCTGGTCAAGAAAGAGAGACCGGATTCCTTGACGTGCTGAATGACTGTGCCTTAGAGCAGCTAGTCATGGAGCCCACCAGAGGACAGGTGACTCTGGATTTAATATTGTGTGATACTAGTTAGGGATGTGTTACTGAGCCATTGGGGAACAGTGACCATGCTGCGATTGGTTTTGCCATGCATGTCCACAAAAGGGTGCAGAGCACATCTGACACAAGAACCCCTGACTTTCGAAGGGCAGATTTCCCTCAGACGAGGAGGCTAGTTAGGAAGAAATTGAAAGGGAAGGTTCAGTTCAGTTCGTGAAAGGGAAAGTAAAAAGAGTCCAGTCTCTCCAGGCTGTGTGGAGGCTATTTAAAATAACAGTAGTAGAGGCCCAGCGGAAGTGTATACCGCAAAGAAAGAAGCGTTCGACAAGGTCCAGGAGGGTCCCTGCATAGCTGACGAACAAAGTTAGAGAAGCTGTAAAGAGCAAGGAAGCTTCTTTCTGTAAACGGAAGTCTTGCCCCAGTGAGAATAAAAAATAACAAATTCTGGCAAAAGACAAGTAAGAAGGTGATACGGGAGACCAAGAAAGAGTTTGAGGAACACATGGCTAGCAACTTAAAGGGGAATAATAAAAGCTTCTTCAAATATGTTAGAAGCAGGAAACCTGCCAGAGAGGCGGTTGGCCCGCTGGATGGTGAGGGAGGGAAAGAGGAGATAAAAGGGGACTTGGAGATTGCAGAGAAATTAAATGAATTCTTTGCGTCCGTCTTCACAGCAGAAGAACTTGGGCAGATACCGCAGCCTGAACAGCCCTTCCTAACTAAGGAATTAAATCAGATAATGGTTAATAAAGAAGATGTTTTAGATCAAATTGATAAATCTACTGTATATAAAGAAGAGCGTATGCGTGTGTGTACGTTCCACATAGGCTCCGCCATTCCCTGGGCAGAGGGGCCCAGCGGCACTCACGTCCAGCCCGAAGCCAGCTTCACACCTAGCCCACCAGCACCCCACGCCTGGCGAAAAGGGGGCAGCCAAGCCAAGCCCCCCCCAACGCTTGCAGAGGGGGCCCCAGGGAAGCGCCACCCCCACTCACCGCCAGCAGCTTGTCCCCGATCTGCAGCTGGCCGTCCTTGTGCGCCGCTCCGCCCTCAATGATCTTGGTGACGTAGATGCTGTTGTCTCCAGGGACGTGCTGGTTGCCCACGCCCCCCGCGATGCTGAACCCGAGACCTGCTTCAGGAGAGCAAAGACCGTCAGGGCACCCCCGCCCCCTGGCTGCGTGTCGCTGGGGCACAGCTGCTCAGGCAGGACCCTTGGGGCAGCGGGGGCACAACCGGGGGCAGGGGGGGCCCTGACCGACCCTCTCCAGGCCCCCCCCAAGCCTGCCCCCGCTCCGCACCGCCACAAACCTTTGGGGCCTTTCACCAGCTTGATCTCCACCACTTTCTCCGTGACCTGCTTCCTCCTCTTGATATAGAGCCGGACCAGGGCGCCTGCCTCCTTCAAGGCCTCCACCGCTCTGCTGTGCGTCACGTCGCGGACGTCCACCCCATTCACGCGCAGAATGCAATCGTTCACCCTGCAGCCGCGGCAGAAGAGGAGCTCTCTGAGCAGCGGCCTGGAGAGAGCAGCCCCTGCGCCAAGAACACCGCCAGCCGCTGCAGAGCTGCTCCCCCTGGCCCCACACACAGCCCCGTCCTCTGGCACTGCCCAGTGGGACTGACTTCCGGGTGTGTCTGGGCAAGGCTGCAATTCTGGGCTCCCTTCCTCTGGCGCGCCACAAGCCTGGATTCTGGCACAGAACTGTGAGGCCTCTCACACCGCAGCCCTGCCCAGCATGCCTGCAATCTCTTGCACAGCCCTTCCCGTGCGCGCGCACACACACACACCCCCTTGCCACCAGAGTTGAACACCCGCCTGCCCCCCCTTACCCACTCCTGACCAAGGGGCCAAGCACCGGCCACTCCACACCCCCGGGCCCACTGGGCAGACCCTCCTCTCAGCCGCCTCTTTCAACCATCAGCAGCACAGGCCCAGGACAGCTCCACACCCCCTCCATCCGCCCGCCCCCCCCCCGATCCACCATCGGCTCCTTGCTCTTTGCTGAGAGATTCTGGGCTACCAGTCCAGTGTTCAGTGTTCTTCAACCTTTGCGTCGGGAGCCTCAGTTGTGGGGCTGCGGCAACTTCTGAGAAAGGCTGAAGAGCCCTGGACCAGAGCCCCGTCATCTAGTGCGCCCTTTCAAGCAGCAGGAGATTCTGTCCTGGTCCTGCTCAGGTTCTTAGCACTTGCGGTAACCTTTTCTGTCCCAAGAACAGGACAGTTCGCTGAACAGCTCTGGGAGGGCATCGCGGGGGTGGGGAGTGGGCGGAGAGGGTCCTGGGAGAGCAGCGGGCTCAACAATGGGGTCCCCAGCCCCATACTTCATATACTGAGATCGTGGCATGAGCTCTTGCTTCGCCTTAATGTTCGTTTTTGAAGCGTTGATTTTTTCATACGTAAGCCACCTGGACCATTTTAAGATGGAAAAGCAGGATACAGGCACTCTCAATAACGCAATACAGAAACTGGGGTCTCGTCAAAGTCCAGCGCCTTTTCTGTTCTTTGGGAGTAGGCAGATATTTTTGCTGCACAAACCAATTTTGACCTTTTTTGTTGAAAAGCAAAACAAAATGCAGCTCACTCTTCTGGGATGAAGATCAATGCAACACAAAGCTTCATTGTTTGCGCAGATTCAAACGTTGGGTTTCCCTGCTAAGTGCCTTCTGTGGTGGGACACGGGGCTCTGCGTGGGTTTGCTCCCACCCCTGTGCTCTGACTGACGGGGTCATCAGGAGTGGCCGTGCCCCTGCCCCACCTCTGCACACTGCCTGGCTGTGAGAGCCAGACGCCCTCAGGCCTCCCCACCGACCGGCTACAGAAACCCTCCCCAACAACCTGCACACAGAAGACGGCCTTGAGGCAGCCCCGGTGGGAAGAAAACCGTCTAAGCCCAGACCCCTGGGAGCCAGCGGTCTCCCTGCAATCTCCCTGCGCCCAGACCAGGGGACCAGGAGCAAACTGCCGGTACCTCCCAACAGTGGTGCAACAGGAGGGAGGCAGGTCACAGCACACGGATGAACCTGGCTCCCCACCACCTGCCACTGAAGGAGTCTCTGCAGAAGCCCAGACGCTCACAGCCCACAGTGGCGAGGCGGCCGGGGGCCTCCAGGCAGGGGCCACGGCCGGGACCAGGGCCCCTGGGATCCCCCACGCACATACCGCAACCTGCCGTCCTGCGCAGCGGCCCCGCCGGGGATGATCTTGGTGATGAAGATGCTCGAGTCCTCCCCGACGTGAGGGTTGTCCGTCCCGCCTGCAATGCTGAAGCCGAGCCCCGCGGTGCCCTGGAAAGCAAGCGGAAGGCAGCAGGTCCCCACTGGAGGCCCTGCCGGGGCCCTGCCTGCGCCCTCTACTCTCCCAGCACCTAATTCCAGCGGAGGCCCCCGGGCTCTGCTGTCGTGTGAGACAGGAAGGAGCGTCCCTCTAGCCACTCTGTCCATGCCCTGTGTGATCTTGTACGTCTCAATCACGTTCCCCCTCAGGCGCCTTTTTTCTAGGCTGAAGAGCCTTTCCTCGTAAGGGAGGTGCCCCAGCCCCGTAACCGTGTTTGTCGCTCTCCAGCTCCACTATGCTCTTTTTGAGGTGCAGCAGCCAGAACAGGACACGGTGCTCCAGGTGTGGCCTCACCATCGATTTGCGCCAAGGCGTAATAGTATCCATCCCCTTTCGTATTACCTGGAACCGGCCTTCTTCACCGCCACCACCCACTGGGTCGGCACTTTCACCAGCACCCCAAGCTCTCTCCCCTGACCCATCACCAGGGCTCAGACCCCACTCGCCTATCTGTGAGGTCTGCAGCTCAGCTCCCAGAGCTCCACCAGCCGGCTTCGCTTCCACTGCGCCCTGCGGTGTCCAGCGTCAGCTGGAATCTCGGCACCTGCAGAAACCTTCTGGCCCAGAAGGCCCTGCCCAGCTCCACAGGAGCCTGCCCACACTCCATGCCCAGCCTCACGGCGTGTGGCCTGCTGCGGGTCCCACCTGCTGCGAGCCCCTTCCCCTGGGCACCCCGGGCAGGACAGTGCGGCCAGCCTCCGAGAGAGCCTCAAGGACCCCCTCCCTCGAGTCGGCCCCTCCTCGAGCTCTCCCCGCCCTCCGCCTGCCCTTTCGGCCCCACTCAGTGGCGCTGCCTGTGGGGGTGTCACGGGGGGTCGGAACTGAAGCGCCGGAGGCTGCCTCAGGCATCCCTTCCGCGGACGGAACGACTGGCAGGGAACTGCAGGCTCCGGCCGCTGGAAACCTGGCCAAGAGCCTGCACACGGCCCGGGCCCTTACCCTTTCCAGCGCAATCTCCTCATACTCGTTCTCTGCGTCTGTGCCGTTGACCTGAAGGAACACGGGGAAAAACACCCAGGGGGGTGAGCACAGGAGGGGAGCAGCGGTGCCGCACGGCCCCCCCCCAGGGCTCCCCAGCCCTCCCCCTGCCACTGGCAGCCCTGTGGGAGTCTCGGGACAGCAGCTGCCGCCACGCCACGCCAGCGGGGCCCTGGAGTCCAGCAGGCAGAGCTAGGCCCAGCTCCTGCCACGGAGGGGGAGGGGGGAGGCAGAGATGCTGGGCGGGCCGGCAGGCAGGCAGGCCGGCCATCCCCGGGCCACGCGGCGTCCTCGGCTCGGCACCTGCTATTAACAGGCGCAGACCCGAGGAACCCTGGAGGGAGGCTGGCGCAAACTCCCCGTTCTCTGAGAGGCTGCTCTGCAGAAAGACAGCCTGGGAAGGGCCCCCCCCCACATCCCCCCCAGGGCAATGCAAAGCTCCTCCAGACTTACATAGGCCGGGGGCTCCGAAGCCTCCGTGTTCACCACCAGCGGAGGGGGGTTGGCCTGAAAAGTGAGCAGCACGTGAGAAGCAGCGACAGCAGGAAGGACGCCGGGGGCCCCCAGCCGCAGCCAGCGCCTCCCGCAGGCAGCCCCCGGCGGAGGAAGCCGCAGCCCAGCAGCGCCACAGTGCTGTTGTGGAGCCCCCAGAGGCCTCTTCCGGGCCGGGCCGGCACCCCTCTGCGCTGGCCTCCCTGGGCCCCCGGGGGCTGTGCAGAAGCGACTTCTGGCGGGCAGCCTCTACTTCTCTGAGTGGCCTGACTGGACGTCGCCTGCAGTCGTTCCTGCAGAGCATTCTGGGGCCCCCGGAGGCCAATGGAGGCGGTCGCCGGCCCAGGGCAACTCGGAGAGGCCTCTGGGCTCCCAATGAAAGCAGAGGTTTGCAAACTCTCCGGAAGGGTTCAGGCCCTCAGGTTTGCATGCGAGGGGAGAGGGCAGCGGCAGCACTCCTGCGATCATGCTGGCACCGGGGGAAAGGGGGCTTCGGTCGGGGGGGGAGAAGGAAAAATGGGGTGGGCGGTGGAATGACTGTGCGCAGCTCCAACAGCCCACCCAGTCCGATTTCAAAGACTGAAACGATGCTGGCTGTGTGTTACGGTTTGAAAACAAGGCACACCCACAGCTTTGTTCAGCTTTAACAAGGAGGGCGGCCAGAAGAAGCCGCCGTGAAGTGGTGACGTCACCACAATTACTTCCGGGTGAGGCCATGGGGGGGGGTAGGAGTTAGGGTTAGGAAAGAGCCAGGACCGTCGCTGAGAATACCCGCCCACTCCTGAGCCCACCTCCCCGCCGGCCACACACCGGACAGGACGCCTGAACAGACCTGCCTGGCGACAGCACGGGCACGGCCGAGTCCGACGCGCCCAGGCCCCTGCGCCACCCCACGCTCCCGGCACAGCCGCCCGCAGGCCTGACCAGCACCGCAGGGAAGGCGGCAGCCGCCGGCAGGCAGGGCCCCACCGCAGTGCGGACCCTCCTCCTGGGACAGCGCAGGAGAGCCGGCGATGGGTGCTGCTTGCCCCAGCCCTGCGGCTACACCCTCTCCCCAGACCCACTGCCGCCCCCGGTGCCTCCGGGAGCACGGGCAGATGCGCAGGCAGCGGCAGCGACCCCTCGACGTCCGACCACGACGGCAGGGAGTGGGGAAGGGAGTCTGCGCTGCCGGCACCAGGACAAGGCCTCCTCCGCCCTCCTGGGCTGCCGCCCCAGCGCGTCCAGCAGTGCACCGCAAACGAAGCGCCTGCGCCTCAGGGAGGCCTTCCAGCTCCCCGTGAAGCACAGGCCAACTGAGACAGAGCATCTCCCGTCACGCCACTCCTCTCACGCAGCATGCGGACAAGCGCAGCCTTCCCGCCATGCTCGGAGCAGGAGATGCATGCAGGGATCTTCCCTGGAGTTGCTGGCAAAGCCAAGCTTCCTCCCAGCCCCTGTAACAGCAGAAGAGCCCCAGGCCAGACCACATCACCACACCCTGCGGCAAGGAGTTCCACAGACTGACTACGCACTGGATACAGAAATACTTGCTTTTGTCTCTTCCAACTCTCCCGCCAGTTACTGAAATGTGTATCCTAAAATTAATGGCTCAGTTTTTATTCTTCCAATATCTCTGCATGTCTTTGAGCACAACCCTATCCAGCAAAATTTGACCGGCACAAGGGCCACTGTTAAGTCACTGTTAAGGAGGACCACTCTCAGAGTCAGAGAGACGTGTGCAATCTCCCCCCCCCCCGCCCCGCCCCGACTCCAAATGATGGAGTCTTTATGGTGGCCCTTGAACCGGCCTAACTCCAGGCTAGGATTGCACCCTTAATGTTTTTTTTGGGGGGGGGCTAATAAAATTTCACCTCTCTGTCCCAGCCACTGTCAGTCCTCTGTCTAGCGGTAAACCCGCAGTGTCCTCTGGCAGGCTGTCCTCTGGTTCTGGTCTTGTGCGAGAGGGACATGCCCGGTTTTATGTGTCCCCGTCAGGCCCCCCAACCCTGCCCAGGAGGGCCTGTGCTGGAGGCTCCTGCAGCCTCTCCGGCTGACTCCCGGGGGCCTCGGGCTCCCTGTCCAGACGCTGGGACTGCAGGAACAGGTCCTTCCAAAGCACCAGGAGCACAGCTGCGGGCGAGGGCTGCGAACACGTCCCACAGGCAGCCTGACGACGGTGAAAACGGTGGCTGCAGCAGGGCTGCCGGAGTCTGGGAGGGAGCAGCGGAGGGCCACAACCCACTCGAGGGGGCAGGAGGGTCTCCCCACCTCCCCCAGGGATGCCACGCAAGAGGGAGGTTCTCTCCATCAACCTGGCGGGAAGCCACAGTCCCCAGGTGCCTTCCTCTCCCCACCCCGGAGCTGCACCTCTTCCCAGCCAGGCTCTGCCTCCCCCCCCCCGGCAGCAGCCACCAGGGGCAGGACCATGTCCTTGCCGTGGGCACAGCACCCTCAGGGCCACGGCACTCCTCACCAGAGAGGGGTGGGTGGGGTGAGGCCGCTGGCGCTGAGAGTGGAAAGGCGTGCGTGGGGGGGGCAAGAGTGCGGGGGGCCAGGACAGAAAGGAGGAGGTGGGGGAGGAGGAGGAGGAGGAGGAGGAGAGGCCCTGACCGCAACCGCAGAGAGAAGACAGGCCTCGCACGTCTGCCCAGAGGGAAGGCGGCGAGGGCAGCGCTGTGGCCGCATGGCCAGCGGGGGGAGGCCACCGTCTCCTGCGATGGGCCGAGTGCGGGGCACAGAGGGCAGGAGTCCCGGGGAAAAGGCTGAGCCGTCTTGGCTCACAGGACAGAAGAGGACACTGCTGGTGGAACCCCCCCCCCCCCGGGCTGCCCAACGTCTATCTGGTGGCAGTACAGGGCGGACGGGAGAGCTGGTGGCTGCCACACTCCCAGGAGCCCTTTGGGGGGGGCACTGGCTTCATTCCACCCGGGGCCCGAGGGAACCTCTCTCCAAAGGCCACCCTCCTGCGGGTGAGCCGGGCACTGGGGCATACTGGGAAGAGCCTGGGGGCCTCTCTTCTTGCTCTTCCGGGGACGCAGCGGGGACCACCTGGCAGGCTTGCGGGCACTCCTCCGTTGGCACACCAACCCCTCCGAGGACCCCCTCAGGGCCCTCTCCCACTCAGGTTCCAAGACAACAGCCCCAGGTGCGCCCCACAGCAAGGCGAACCCTGCCTGCCCTGCAGGTGGGTGCTGGATGTGTTCGGGGGGGGGGTACTCTCCTTCCAGGGGCTGGCTTCCCAAGGCAGAGGGACCCCCAGGCCGCTCCCCAAGTCCTTTGCCTGCAGATGTGGCCACTGTTCCGAGACCCATCAAGCCCCCCACCCCCACCTACAACAGCCAAGCTACCAGGGCAGGCGGTACAGGATTTTCCAATCCCCTTAAGAGAGGCAGCATGAAATCTAGCGGGGGGGGCACCTCCTCCCTCTGGCCTCGTCTTCCCTGCTGGGGCCATGTGGCGGGAAGGGGCGGTTCCTGGCATGGACACCGCGGCCCGTCACAATCCATTTCCACCAGGCCCTGCTGGAGGGCTTTCAGCGGCAGAACCCCCTCCCCTCCCGGCCCGCCCTGGGCACTGCGATGGCCCCACACAGCCTCACCCCTGGGGATCGGAGGTCTGCCTGGGGAAGTGGAGCGCGGAGGACGGTGGGGGGCCAGGGTGGACCTGGGCGATTCCACCAGCGGGGGCTGGCTGGGGCGACAGGCCAGATGGAGGGGGTGGTGCTGGGTGGCCTGAGGCCGCTGCCACGTGGGGGGGGGGTGCAGGCTCCCTTCCCAGCCGCAGCCCCCCGGGGCAGGAGAGCTTCTCCGCCTGCAGGACCAAAAGGCTGCCTCGGTCCTCCGAGCCAACCTCTGGGTGGGGCTGCCTGGAGCTTCCTTTGACACCTGGGCCGGGGGGGGGGGGTTGGCTGTTCCATCCACACAAGCCAGCTTCTCTTTGAGGGCCCACTTTGCTGCGTGACACCCCCACAGGCTCTTCCCTCAGATTGGGAGGGGGGGAGAAGAATCTGCCACAGTCTTGCTCCGTTGAAATCTAGAAGGAGGAACGGCCAAGTGGATGCAGCACGTGGGGGGGGGGGGCACGGCCACTTCTCCGGCCATAATCGCGTGGTGCGCATTTAACCCGACTACTGTCCTGTTGCCGAGGGTGGGGGGGCGGGGGAGGGAGAGAAGCGCCCCCTGACCAGAGGATCTTCAGTCTGACCTGCCACGGAGACCCCCCTCCCCCCTCTCCAACCACAGGAGTGGTGGGACAGGAAGCCCTCCTCACTGGAAGAGGCCGAGGAAGCCCCCTGGCCAGGTGTGGCGTCCAAACTCGCCCCCCACCCCCCCGCAGCAGGCTAGCCAAGATCCGTGGCGGCAACAAGCCCAACTCCTCAAACCCAAAGCTCCCCAGAAGAGCCAACGGGCGGCACCTGCAAGTCCGTCAGAGACGAGGCTGCTGGGACAGCAAGTTTTAGCTGGTGTGCCGTGAACGGCCCGAAGGTGTGCCATGGGAGTTGGGGGAGGGTCATGCGTTGGGAAGGTGAGCACCCTGCCAGCAGCACTGCGTGCCCCGTCAACCGTCTGAAAATGATTGGTGTGTCCTGAAAATCCCAGTGCCTTGTCAGGATGCCGTGAGCTAGAAAATGCTGACGACTGCTGTTCTAGGGGCAAGGACAGGCACGGGGCCGGGCCATCGCTAGTCCACCCACCCTGGGCCAAGCACAGCTTCCGTTTCCACCCAGCAGATGTCTGCGTGCAACCGTGGAGCCCCCCCCCCCCCGGAAAAGACACAGCAACCAGCATGCAAATGGAGAGAAGGAATGAAAACCTGTGGCGTGGAGGACGGGAGGAGGAGGGAGGCCTCGGCCGGGACCGGCAGCACAGGGACCACCGCGGGAGGAGAGGGAGGGGCCGCCTCGGGCGCCTGGAAGCAGCAACGGAGAGCCGTCAGGGAGGGAGGGGGGAGGGCCGGGCCTGCTGGGCCTGCCGGGCCACAGGCACGTCCCAGGAGCCGGGGCAGGGCTGCGCTGCACCGGGTGACCTGCTGAGCACCAGCACGCACCCCCCCCAACACACACACACACACACACACACACACACGCCGGCAGCCTCTCCTCCCTCCCCACAGGCTGAAGCCACAGGCAGTCCTGGAGTTCCTGCGCTGCAGCCCCCCCCCCCCCCGGACTCAAGCCCCATCAGCAACCTCCGTCTCAGAGACATCATCAGCAGACATTCTGACAACGAACCTCCACAAGGCGCAACCACAAACGCCCTCCGACAGCGCCTGCCTCGGGATCGCCCAAGCCAGGCTCTTACCCTGAAGGGCAGACGGGGGGGCCGCCCACAGATCCCGCCCCCGGACCCCCAAACGGCCAGCACACACCCACTGGCCATGCACCACCCCCACCCCCAAGACAAGGGCCTCGATCCCAGCCGCTCAGCCCTGGAAACCCGCAGTTCTCCCCCGGTGGTCTTCTTTTCCTTCCCTTCCACAGAGGAGAGGCTGTGAGCAGCAGCAGCAGCAGCAGCACTTCCAGGCTTCGTGGCCACTTCCTTCTCCGGGCCACAGCAAGACAGGGCCCTGCGTCCTGCCGCCTGCAGCCCGGCCAAAGCTGTGGCACCGCAAGAGAGACATCCCACCGCGGTCTGCTGGCAAGGCCTGTCTTGGGTGGGCACGCAGGTTTTCTGCTCTTGGTTACAAGGCTGGGATCGTCTGCGCCACAGAGGACCGTGGCGCACTGCGAAGGACACAGACAAGACGCTTCCAACGGCACGGGAGACGGCCAGCAGCAGGACGGGGAGAGCCGCCAAACACTGCTGGATGATGCACACACGAGACCGGCAGAGAGAGGCCCGCCACGCAGCCCCCCCTCACCCTCCTTGCCTCTGAAAGGGCCCCCCCCCAGGGCGCACCCCCAGCAGCTCCTTCAGCCAGGGCTGGCCCAACCCCCACCCTGCCTCTGTCAGCGGGGAGCCCCGTGCGGAGCCTGGCAGGAGCCCCTCCACGGCTCCTCCTCCTCCTGCGGTGCCCGTGAAGGAGGACGAGGGAGAGGCTCAGCTCCCTGCCAGTGGGCAGGAGGGGAGGGCAGGGCAGGAGGCGTGAGCCTGCCGCAGCTCAGGGGCAGCAATGCCTCTGCAGGTAAAAGTGCTCAGAACAGCTCCACGCTGGACGGGAACTTCGTTACAGACACACACAGACCCGTTCCAAGAGCCTGCCTGTCTAAGCACCCTGTTGAGGAGAACCACAAACCTTCGACACGACACAGCGCAACTGGGCAGATGCCACTGGTGGAAGGGGCCAAACATTAGAACCTAAGAAGAGCCTCGCCAGATCAGCCCAAGGGCCCACCTAGTCCAGCTTCCTGCATCTCAGACTGGCCACCAGCTTTCTCAGGGAGCGCACAGGACATCAAGATCCTTCCATCTCGTTGCCACTCCCCTGCATCTGGCATTCTGAGGTAGCTTTCTTTTAAAGTACGCACTACCCATCATGGCCTGTATCCTGCAATGGACATTTCCTCCAGAAATCTGTCTAGTCCCCTTTTAAAGGCACCTAGGCCAGGTGCCATCACCACCTCCTGTGGCAAGGAGTTCCACAGATTAATTACAAAATCGGTAAAAAAAATTCTTTTTATCTGTTCTCACTCAGTTTTAGTAGGTATTCTCTAGTTCTGGTATTGTGAGAAGGAAAAGAACATGCATCTATCCACTCTATCCATCCTATACAGAATTTTGTACATCTCATCTTTTTTGAGATGAGGCCACCAGAATTATGCGCAGTACTCCAGATGTGGCCTTACCATCGATTTGTACAGTGGCATGATAATATTGGTCATTTGATTCTCAACCCCTTTTCTAATTACCCCAAGCATGGGATTGGCCGCCTTCACCACTGCCACACACGGGGTCGACACTTCCTTTGAGTTGTCCACCAGCACTCCAAGGTCGTTCTCCTGTCGCAGAGAAGCTCTGAACCCATCAGCCTACAGGTGAAGTTTTGATTTTTTTCCCCCCCAATGTGCATCACTTGACACTTGCCTACATTAAAATGCATCTGCCATTTTGCTGCCCATTCCCCCAATTTGGAGAGATCCTTCTGGAGCTCTTCACAATCCCTTCTGGTTTTCACCACCCAGAAACATTTAGTGTTATCTGCAAATCTGGCCACCTCCCAAGTCATTTATGAACAAGTTGAAAAGCACGGGTCCCTTGGGGCATTCTGCTTTTGAATTCTCACCATTGTGAAAATTGTCCATCGACCCCCCACTTTCTGCTTCCTGCTCCCCAACCAATTCTTAACACAAAAGAGGATCTGCCCTCTTATTCCCTGACTGCAGCCTTTGGTGAGGGACCATGTCAAATGCCTTCTTAAAATCCAGACATAATATCCACCGGTTCTCCCACATCCAAGTGCCTGTTGACCTTCTCAAAGAATTCTAAAAGGTTTGTGAGGCCAGACTTACCCTTACAGAAACCATGCTGACTTTCCTTCAGCAACGCTTGTTCTTCTATGTGCTTTAAGATTTTACCTTTGATGAGGCTTTCTGCCATCTTACCCGGAACAGATATTAGGCTGACCGGCCTGTAGTTCCCAGGTCCCCCCTCCTTCCTTTTTTAAAGACTGGCATGACATTGGCCATCTCCAATCCTCTGGTACTGTGGCAGTTTTAAGGGACAAGTTGCATACTCTAGTTACGAGACAGGCAACTTCGTTTTTCAGTTCCTTGATAACTCTTGGGTGGATGCTATCTGGGCCCGGGGACCAATTGACCTTTAATCTGTCGATTAGGTCTAAAACATTTTCCCTTTTAACCTCCATCTGACTTAGTCAGGAGGGTCTGTTCAGGCAACGGTACCTGTCCGAGGTCTGCTGCTGTAAAGACGGATGCAAAGAAAGCAAAAAACTGTTTGAGTCACGCAAGAAGCTCCAAAGAACCAGGCTGCTCCACCAGCCAGCCAGGGGTGGGGGCAGCCTGCAGCAGGATCCTGCTGCCCACAGTGGTCCCCAAGCAGCAGGCAAAGGCACGGCTCCTCTGCAATGGCCGCTGGGGATCACGGACCCACTACTGCCACTGAACTGGGGGGGGGGAGCAGCACAGCCACTGCGACCAGCCCCCAGTGGCAGGCTGGCCCCCCTCCATCACTTGGTCCAAACTGCTTCTGAAGCCATGCAAGTGGGAGGAGCCAGCGGCTGGCAATGTACGGGGTGCAGACGCCGCCCCACCCCCACCGCAGTGTCCCTCCTGAGTCTCCAGCCAATCAAGTGTCCCTGGTGACCCCGCCTGATTCCAGCCTTGTGGGGGAGGGGCAGCAAAGCCCTCCTCTCCCCCACACCAGGATCCTGTGAGAGGTCTCTGCAGGCTGGGGAGGACAGACCGTGAAGGCGGTTCCTATGCTGGCCCATCTGTCCCTCTGTCTCCCAGAGCAGGGCAGGGAAACTGACCTGAACGACCAGCACTGGGCAGACTCCCAAGCAGCCCCTTTGGTGAGGAAACTGTCCTGGCCAACAGGGGCCCCAAGAGCGGGCCCCCCAGTTCTCCCATCCTGCTATGCCCCACAGTGGACAAACTGAACACGGGCCTTAAAATGTTGTGGTGGGACAAATCAGAAACGTGCCCTCACCACCAAAAACGACAGTTGGCTAAGAAGCCTCTGCTGCAGCAAACCCCCCAGAAGTCCGTCAGCCGAGGTTTCACTTCTGCTCCTAACAGATTCGGAGAACTCACACGCATTTGACAGGGACGTTTCCTAGGGAGGTCATGCGCCCCCCCCCCCCCGGCCAGCAATGTGTGCAAAAACACAGCAATGGGCTTTTCTGAAACATGCACTGGACATGTGTTAAATGCCGTCTCCTCAAATCAACAAACGGAAATGGTAAGCATGGAACTCTCCACAGCTCCTAGAAAATCTAAATGGCAGCTCAGAAACCCCAAGTGAAACAGCGGGAGGAATATGGAGACCATTTCCAGGGCTTACAATGCAGGCACAGTCAGTTCTCATTGCCCTCTAGGGTTAGGCTCTGGAAACGCCGGCAGGGGGCACATTTGCAGGTAACAAACCATTGATCCCATGGGATTAGCAGGGCTAGGTGCAGGGGGCACCCTAGGAAGGAAGGGGTACCTCACCTGTCATCAGAGGAATACAGCAGAGACCCTCGGGGAGGCCAGCAAAGCGCCGCAGGACGTGCCCAAAGAGCTTTAAAAGCTGCAGAGACCTTCCAGAGGTTGCAGGGAGCTTCCAAGTGGCACCCACAACCAGCACGCCCCCTATAGAAGAAGCTGAAGGTCCTGCAGCCTCCAGAAGGTCTCAGTACAGTGGATGACAGGAACAGAGGCACCAATAACGACCGATAGGGAGCAATTCTGCCCCTCACGGACAAAGTGAACTGACTGCACAGACCAAGGCCAGGAGTATACCAGCACTCCTACGTGTGGGTGAGTGGGGGGTTTCTCAAACGGTTTAGAATGACCACCTGTCTGGGACCCACTGGAAGTGCCGTCATTGGCACGCCAGGGCCAGCAGCTGTCCTGAGAAGGCAGCCGTCAGTTGGGTTCTTGCTCAGCCATTTTCCAACAGCAAAATGAATCAGAAAGGAAAAAGCCCATTTACAACCTTTACGCAAGCAAAACCACCACACAGCCCTCCCCCTTTCCAGCATCCCATACGTTCAATGTGGCTGCTCGAGGTCCTTCGTAACCCACCTCGCGATGGCTCGCGACCCACTGGTGGGTTCTGACCCACAGTTTGGGAAACCACTGCAACAGAGTATACTAGTATATACTACTGTAGGGTGATGGTGAACCTGTGGATATTACCCATCTGGATTTTCAAAAGGTGTTTGACACGGTCCTCACCAAAGGCGGCTGGGAAAACTTCACAGTCAGGGAACAGGAGGGTTGATTGGGGAGCAAGAAGCAGAGCGTGGGGGTCAGTGGGCAAGTTCCACAATGGGGAGAGGTGAGAAGCGGAGTGCCCCAAGGACCCGTCTTGGGACCGGTGCTCTTCGGCCTGTCAGTTGACCCTGCCAGGGAGCTGCGCCCCAGTCCAGAGGCCGTCTGCGCACCGAGGGCCACAGCAGGAGCCACCCTGAGAACGACCCCCCGAAGCCTGGTGTCGGGGGCCACATGCAGGCGTCCTCAGCGGCGCGTGAGGGTAAGCTGAAGCCAAGCACACAATTCCACACGGCGGCATGCACTTGCACACTGCAGGATCCGCTCCCAGCGGCGGCCCTCGTGGAGCTCCCCTTCCTGGGGTGCTCCCAACTCTGCCTCACTGCGGACGGGCCAGCACTAGGAAAGCTGCCCCGGAGACGGCGAGACCCCCACCTCCGGCAGCTGCCGCTCTGGGGCCCCCACAGCCTGCCCTCGACTGACTGGGGCAGAGCCCACGGCGGCAGGACACAGTCTCCCGGCACCAGGCAGGCAACACGCATTTGGCACGCATGCATTTCTTACACAGGAGTGCCGTCACCGTGCCAGCCGGAGCCCCCGGCCTCTCCATCCCCCGTCGTGTGGCGCCTGTTTAGCGGCACCAGGCCGTCCCTCCGCAAGCAGCGATCAGACCAGAGCAATTCAGCTCCAGCCTTGCAGAGCCAAAATGCGACGAAGAGGCTGCCACAGCCAGCAGGAGGGAGAGCCGTGCGTTTCCACTGCGCGCAGAACGGAACACGAATCCAGCTTGTTCTCGTCTCACTCGCACTGATGTGAAAGGAGGACTATCCCCCACCCAGGGAGGGACACGCCTGCCTGGAAGTGGAAGCCCCGTGACCGGCTTGTAAATAGGCCACGGCAATTAGCGGGGATCAATACACTCCCTCCCTGCCCTTCACACACACCGCACTCAGCACCACCAAATCCGTCCAATAGCGCGGCAGACGCCTCCCGCAGGCCCGCCTACCCCCGCGACCATCTGCTCAGCAAAATACTTTCACGGTTAAAACTGCGCACCCCCCCCCCCGGTGAGGAGCTGAACGCAGGGCTGGAGGCCACTGGCACAAGGCAAGGGGGGCTGCACTGGCACGAGGAGAAGCCGCCCGACGGGAAGGGCTGGCCCCCAGTGGAGCCAGGCTGGCGTGCCCCACGGGCCTCCTCGCCACCCACTTGTTGCCTCCAGGGCAAGGCGGAAGCCCCCGCCCCCGGCCCTGAAAGCGGCGCCTTACCTGCCCCAGCAGGCCGGCGGAGCGGCAGCCACGGCCCCCCCCTCGCCTTGGCGGTGCTCCTGGTGGGACTCTTCTTCACGCTGTCCCGCAGGTTAGTGAAGCGGCCTCTGGGCCTGGACGCAGAGGCTGTGGGGGGGGGGCCGCCTGTCCGGCCAGAGCCCGAGGCGGAGGCGGCGGGAAAGCCGGGGTTGTCTCTGCGCAGCCGGCCCGGCCCAGCGCTCCCGCCTCGCAGCCATCGGGAGCCCCACAGCCACACTCGCCCGGGCGGCAGCGAGCACTCATCCAGCCAGCCACCGAGCCCCAGCGCCAGCAGCCCACGTGGCCAGGCCGGGCGAGGCACGGTGCGGCTCCGGGGGGGCGCAGGCGCGCTCTGCTCTCTGGGCCAGGCTTGCACACGCTCGCCCGGAAGCGGCCGCAGCCGATTGGGCGACAGGAGGAGGCGCTCAGCCCCTCCACTGGCAAACAGGATCGACACTGGGCGGAGGGTGGCGCGCACAAGGCCGCGAAGGTCCCCTGGCGTGCCCACCACTCCGTGCGAGGTCAGGGCTGCCAGGCCACGCCCCACGTCCCTGGTGGAAGCCCCTGCTCAGCCGTCTCCCTGCCCCACACGTCACGGGCTGATCGCTGCTGCTTTCCAGGCACAGGCCGGGGCTGCTGCTCCTCTGAGGCACAGCCCCGTCTCCAGGGCTTCTCTCTGCAGCGACGAGTGGGGGGGGGATGCGCATGGACAGGACTCAGCCACAGAGAGCTCCAGAGCTGTGGAGACAGCGGCCTGACGCCCCCTCCCAGAACACACACTGTGAGAGGTCTCAGCCGGCACCGAGGGAGTGGGCAAGGGACCCCCAGAGGCACCCCCTGCTCGTGAGAGGGGCCCTGGCCTGCTGCTGGCGGCTCCCTGAGGCACGAGGGAGGAAGAGCAGCCCAACCCAACCCGTTTTTGAAAGGCAAATGGAGGAGGGGCACTGGGGGTCTCCCTGCCACTCTCAGAGCGCAATCCTAAGCCGAGTTAGGCTGGCATAAGCTAAACCAGCAAGGTTTGGCCAGCACAAGGCTTTTTGACTACTCTCGGAGTCAGGGAGGATGGCTGGTCCAAACATACTTTGCAGGGGCCCTTCTGGGGGCCAAATTTTGCTGGCTTAGTTTATGCCGCCTTAACTCAGTTTAGGATTGCGCCCTCGGTCAGTCCCCTGCTCCGCTCCTCGTCCTCGCAGCACGGGCCTATTGACTGCTTGGGACTGCTGCACATCTGGCGAGCCTCTGTATGTTTTTGAGAAATGGGTGTCAATCTAGGAGCACGCACACACACACACACACACACACACACACACACCACCGCCAGGCGCAGGCAGAGCAGGTGACAACCACCCAACCCGGAAGGCTCTGAATGACTGTGGCCAGGCCTGATTCCCCCCAAACACGGGGTGGCCAGAGCCAGGAAAGGCCGACTGGCCAGTAGTCAGGCACAGGGTCAGGCCTGGGAGAAGCCTTAAGCTTGACTGACAGTTCCCAAACTGGGCTGGCCAGCCAGCCAGCCACTGCGCTGCCCCGGTGACCCCTGGCCAGAGGCGGTGTTTGCGCAGCTCGAGAGGCCTGGGAAACAAAGGGCAGCCGCGCACTGGCCAGGCACCGCGAGGTCACCTTTCCTGGCAAACCCACTGTTAGTCTGGTCAATCTGTGATCAGACGCGCAACCACCTCTAACAAAAGGTCTGACAACTGTTTCTGACAGTACTCGGGGTACGTATTGACAGAACAAAAATCCGACGCAGTCATCCCACCGGAAGTGGGTTGTCTCCAAGAGGGCATCCGCCAGCCATGAAAATGGGCCACAATCAGGCACCCGTGTTATTTCGAACTCTCCAAGAACCTTAATAAGAGTTCCGTCAACTGTTCCTGTCGGTACTAGGTGTGCAGATTGACAGGGGAAAGATCCGACCAAACCAGACCACCGGAAGGGGGTCATTTCCAAGATGGCAGCCGCAAGCCATGAAAACCGGCCACAGTCATGCACCCGTGTCCTAACCCTCAAAGAACTCTAACAACAGGTCTGTCAACTGTAAGAACAGTTGTCAGCTGTTGTCAGGTGTAAGAGCAAGGTCCATTGTCGACTGTCAACTGTCTGATAACTGACAGTTAGCTGACTGTCTGATAGCTGATCCCTTCCGGTGGTCTGGTTTGGCCGGATTTTTCCCCCGTCACTCTGTACACCTAATACTGACAGGAACAGTTGACAGAACTCTTGTTAGTGTTCTTGGAGGGTTCAAAATAACACGGGGACATGACTGTGGCCGGTCTCCATGGTTTGCGGCTGCCCTCTTGGAAATGACCCCCTCCTGGTGGTCTGGTTTGGCCAGATCCTTCCCGTCACTCTCCACACCTAGTACTGACTGGAACGGTTGACAGAACTGCTGTTAGGGTTCTTGGAGGGTTCGAAATAACACGGGTGCCTGATGGTGGCCCATTTTCATGGCTGGCGGATGCCCTCTTGGAGACAACCCCCTTCCGGTGGGATGACTGCGTCGGATTTTTGTCCTGTCAATACGTCCCCCGAGTACTGTCAGAAACAGTTGTCAGACCTTTTGTTAGAGGTGTCTGCAGGTTGGGTGGTTTTCGACCCTAAACTGACCGGACTGTGTGGCTCTGTGGCAGGCTGGGTGCCTCCTGCCAGCTGATGCCAAGCCAGGGGCTCTGAGCCAGCAAGGGGGGCTCCCACAGGCAGGAGCACGCCAGGGCCCGCTGCTCAGAAGGGAGCTCCAGGAGCCCTGGGTCTTCACAGAAGCACCAGAGCCGGATGGAAACGTCTTCTGAGCACACATTACCCCCCCCCCCAAAAAAATAAACAGGCTGGCAGCCACACAGACGTTCCCCTGCCCCAGGGCCAAGTGACAGCCTGCAAGGCTCTTTTTCTTCCGCGCATCCCAGACCATCAAGCCCACTTCTGACCTGGGCCTGAGCAGACTTCGCCGAGCAGCCCTGAATAGCTGGTTCCGCCCAAGCTGAGTTTTCACTTGAAGATACTGGCAGCGTCCTCTCGTCAGATTCCTCTGCCATCTGGTGAACCCGCAGAGGCTATTTCTGACTCCCAATCAAAAAGCGGTGCGAAGTAGCTGGAGGTTGCTATGGAGCCACCATCTGCGAGAGCCTGGCCTCTTCCCAGACTCCGCCGTGCACTGCTGCGGATGCCGGCAGGTACTTGGCAGCGGCTCCAGCCCACTCCGCTGCCCTGCCCCAGGGCCCCCTTACCTGCAACGGGGCAGTCCCAGCTCCGGAGGCCTTTCCAGGGCAGGACTCGGCTCGCCCCCAAAGACCAGTGGCAGGAAACGGAGCAACGGCCACGGCCTCTGAGGGCTCCTGGACTCCAGCCCCGGAACTGGACAGCTCCACCCTGCTGAGCCCAGCCCAGCCCCGGCTGCCGACTGCCCCGCCGACTGAGGCACAAAGGGAACATTCCCGGGTCCCTTGGAGTTCGCAAGGAAGGGGCCGGAGTACAGGGCAGCCTGGGCTGTGTCGGCACACCCCAGGCAGATGCAGAGGCTGCACATGATGGCACGGGCGAGGCTTCTAGGAGTCTGCTGCCCTCTGGCTCCCCCCCCCCAGCTCTAGCTGTTGGATCTAGCTCTCAGATCCAGATCTAGCTGTTGGAAATCCACTTCTCAGAATACAAAGATGGGGTCTGGAGCAGACAGCCCCCCGCGACGCTCTCCCAGGTTGGGGCGGCATCTCCCGTCTCCGGGGGGGGGGGGCTCCAATTAGCAAGGCCCAGAAAACTCAGGAGCAGCTGGGGAGAAGAGCTCTGGCACAGAGTGAGGTCAGGTTCAAGTGCTCCGTTTCAGCAGGTCAGCAGGTCTCCTGGGGCTCGGCCCTGGGGAAGCCACTGCAGGAGGGCACCCCTGCCTTGGTACATGCGGAGCTAGTCTCGCCGGTCTGCACGGGTCTGGGCTCGCTCTTCGGAGCAGAGTCCCTCTGCTGAACGTAGGGTGGGGTGCAAGGTGCTGTTTGGGTGAGCAGGTTTTGCATGAATGCGATTGGACAAGTAAACAGTTCCTTGGTTGGGTACATAAAGGCCTGATGGTTGCCGGCAAGGCATCAGGTGCAGGTGTATCTCACCTGATGCATCACAAACTTTTTTGTTGTTTTGCGATTTCAACTATCTCTGCTGCTGATTGGACCTAAGCAAGGGGTGAAAATTCCCCTACACTGGAAAAGTCATCTCACAAGAGGTGTAAAAGAGATGGAATGGAGAGGAGACAGATTATCTCGCCCCCTTTCAATCCAGCTTCAGGCCAGGTTTTGGGACAGAGACCGCTTCCGTCGCCCTCATGGATGACCTTCATTGTGGATTAGATAAGGGAAATGCATCCCTGCTGGTCCTGCTAGACCTCTCAGCAGCCTCTGAGACCATCGCCCACAGTATTCTTCTGGATCGACTGGCCAAGCTGGGGCTAAAGGACACTGCTCTAAAACGGTTCCACTCCTTCCTGGCTAGCAGGTCACAAATGGAGATGCTGGGGCTACACCTGCTCGGCACTTTGGCCTTTAAATTGTGGAGTGCCTCAAGGTTCTATTCTGCCCCCCATGCTCTGGGGAGATCATCCAGCGGTTTGGAGTGGGGTGTCACCAATATGCTGATGACACCCAACTCTACCTCTCTTCACTATCTCCAGCCGAAGAGGCTGTGAAGGTCCTGGGATGCTGCCTGGAAGCAGTTGGTGTTTGGCTGAAAGCCAGTAAGTTGAGGCTGAATCCAGAAAAGACAGACAGTCCTGGCCAGACACTGAGATTTGCCTACTCTGAGTGGGGTGGCACTCCCCCTGCAAGAACAGGTGCGTAGTCTGGGAGTACTCTGGAATTCTCAGCTCTCTGGAGAACCAGGCAGTAGCGGTGGCTAGGAGTGCATTTGCCCAGCTTCGATTGGTGCACCAACTACAACCGTGCCTGAGCCCTTCGGACCTGCCATGGTGACCCATCCAAGTCAGGCCAGACTCATCTTTGAGAAATCTTTGTCCTTCGTTGAGAAAGTCACGATTCAGGGTGACCACAGGAGCGTGGTGCACATCACACACCTTGACTTCAGCAGAGCACCTGACAAAGTCTCCCACGGGAGTCTGGTGGGTCTGATGGGACTCAGCGCTGGCTGAATAACTACTCCCAGCAAGTGCCATCAAAGGGCTTAACGGCAGTTCTGAGGGAGGGAGCCTGGGACTTCCTGCCCATCTTTCCCGCCGCCCACCAGAGCAGGTAGGAGAGGGAGCAGAGCAGGTCCAGGACCGGGGTGAGCTCAGCAGCCACCACCGAATCCTAGGCACCTTCTTGGACCCAATCCCACAACCTGGGGCCACACAGTCGTGTGCCAGCTATTAGCACAGGCCCAAGTGGGCCACAGGCCCAGTAAATCCAGCTTCCTGACAGTGGCCCACCAGGTACCTCAAAGAGCACACAACTAGATATGTGCATCTCATTGCCACTTCCCTGCACCTGGCACTCCAAGGCAGCCTACCTCTGAAATAAGGAGGCCGCACGGCCATCACGGCCTGTAGCTTGCAATGGACTTTTCCTCCAGAAATCCATCCAGTCCACTTTTAAAGGCACCTAGGCCAGATGCCATCACCACCTCCTATGGCAGGGAGTTCCACAGATTAATGACCCGCTAGGTTAAAAAGTACTTTTATCTGTTTCAACTCTCCCAACATTCAATTTTAGTGGATGTCCCCTGTTCTGGTATTGTGTGAGAGAGAAAAGAACATCCCTCTTATCACTCGCAAGCATGATTTTATATGTTCTAATCTCTTCTAGACTGAAGAGCTCCAAACGCTGCAGTCTTTCTTCATAAGGGAGGTGCCCCACCCCCGTAATCATTTTCATCACTCTCTTCTGCACCTTTTCCAGCTTCACTATGTCCTTTATGAGATGTGGCGACCAGAACTGTACGCAATACTCCAGATGTGCCCTTAACATCAATTTTTACAATTACTCAAAATCTTAAATGATGATGCTGTCTAAGTGCTACACTCCATATGCCAGCAAATTTGGAAAAACCAGCAGTGGCCACAAGACTGGAAAAGATCAGTTTATATTCCAATCCCAAAGAAGAGCAATGCCAAAGATTGTTCGAACTACCGCACTATTGCACTCATTTCATATGCTAGCAAGGTCATACTCAAAATCCTACAAGCTAGACTTCAGCCGTATTCAAATAGAGAACTACCAGAAGTACAAGCTGGTTTCCGAAGAGGCAACTAGAGATCAAATTGCCAACATTCGCTGGATCATGGAGAAAGCAAGAGAGTTCCAGACAAACATCTACTTCTGCTTCATTGACTACGCTGAAGCCTTTGATTGTGTGGATCACAACAAACTGTGGCAAGTTCTTGAAGAGATGGGAGTACCAGACCACTTTATCTGTCTTCTGAGAAACCTGTATGCGGGCCAGGAAGCAACAGTTAGAACGGGACATGGAACAACTGATTGGTTTCAAATTGGGAAAGGAGTACGACAAGGCTGTATCCTGTCACCCTGCTTATTTAACTTATATGCAGAGTACATCATAAGGAAGGCAGAGCTGGATGAGTCACAAGCTGGAATCAAGATTGCTGGGAGAAATATCAACAGCCTCAGATATGCAGATGATACTACTCTAATGGCAGAAAGTGAGGAAGACCTAAAGAACCTTCTGATGAGGGTGAAAGTGCCAAAATTGGCTTGAAGCTCAACATTAAAAAAAACTAAGATCATGGCAACCACTCCCCTCACTTCCTGGCAAATAGAAAGGGAAGACATGGGCTTAGTGACAGAGTTAATTTTCCTGGGCTCCAAGATCACCACAGATGGTGACTGCAGCCATGAAATTAAAAGACGTTTACTTCTTGGGAGGAAAGCTATGGCGAACCTAGACAACTTAATAAAAAGCCGAGACATCACCCTGCCAACAATGGTTCGCCTAGTCAAAGCTATAGTCTTCCCAGTAGCAAAGTTTGGCTGTGAGAGCTGGACTATAAGAAAGGCAGATCATAAGAAAGAATTATGGTTTTGGAGAAGACTCTTGAGAGTCCCCTGGACTGCAAGGAGATCCAATCGGTCAATCCTACAGAAGTCAAGCCTGATTGCTCCCTGGAAGGACAAATCCTGAAGCTGAAGCTCAAGTACTTTGGCCACCTCATGCGAAGAGAGGACTCTTCAGAAAAGACCCTCCTGCTGGGAAAGATCGAAGGCAAAAGTGCCCCAGCCCAGGCTGCATCTTTCTTGAACTGAGGTGCCCAGAATGGGACACAATACTCCAAGCGAGGTTGTACCAATGCGGAATAAAGCAGAACCACAACTTCTTGTGATTTGGACCAGAAAGCAAGCAAAGGCAAAAGCAGATGACTATGCTCAATGGCAGCAGCCAGAGAAGAAAACCACACCACAAAGGCTACATCTGGGATTGAGGATTCAGCGAATCACAGAATACTGTATATTTGTTTTTTAAAAAACGCAATGAAAAAAGGTGGTTTAGACTAGCCTGCCCATGCAAGTCTCTTTGGGCATTTGCTTTGGCATGGGAAAGGCGGGATATAAGTTCTTTGAATAAAACTTTGAAGGGAGTGTGCAAGGGAATGGCCACAGGACGCAGGCATCTTCTTGTCTCGAGAGCTCCCTGAGTGGGCATCTGGTGGGCCACTGTGACATGCAGGAACCTGGGCTGGATGGGCCTTTGGCCTGATCCAGCATAAGGGCTCTTCTGATGTAAAAGAAAAATAACCAGATCCTGCCAAAGTCCTGGTCCTGGGCAGGGCCAGCAACAAGGACCCAATGCCCACAGCTCTGCGTCTGTGCATGTTGGTGGGAAGCAGGCAGCGGAGCAGGCAGGAAGCAGAGCCCACTGGAATGGGGCGGGGGCTCCAGACGCTGGCCAGTTCAGGAGGCCTGTTGGCCACACACAAGCAGCGGAGGGGGAAAGACTCCCCCTGGGGCAGAGACCGGCTGCATCAAAACAAGCCTCTTCTGGACTGCTGCACGTACCTCTGCTGAATGGTGCCTGGCCTGAGCACGGGGCGGAACCTCCCTGAGAGCCTGCCCTGCCCCAGTACAGAGGCCGTTTGGAAAGGGAAGGCGCAAGGACTGGGAGGCGCATGGAGGGAGGAAGGAGGCCAGCCCTCGTCCCAAGGCGTCTGCAGGGAGACCCCACCTGCAGAGTCCTGAGAGAGCCCTCTTCAAGCTCCGCAGCCGGGGCAACGCTCTCCAGGCAGGGGCCCAGCTGGAGACGCCCCTGTCTCCAGGCCTCCCCCCACCCCCACCCGTAGACAAACACCTCCCGAGATCCCTCGACTGTTCATTCGGGGCCTGTGCAATTCACCAGCTACGCCAACGGCACTCGGGGGAGGGGGGAGAGCACTGCAAGCCCCAAAGGCCCAGGCAGGCAGACGCTGGCCGGGGGGCGGGGCGGGGCGGCCTGCCCAGCTCAACCAGGGAAGCCTGAGGGGATGCCTGCAGCCCCCAGGACGGCCCCCGAGGCCCGGCCCCCGCAGTCCCTGCACTGCCACGTCACGGCCCAGCAGCCGGCCAGCCCTGAGGCCACTGGAGGCCGCAGCACCCGGCGCCTGTCGCACGCGCACTGGAGGTGCCGGTCCCAGCAGCGGCCTGGCGGGGGGGGGCTGGCCGCTCTGCCCTGACGGCTGGGCGCACGGGAGCCTGAAGCAGGCCACTGCCAAGCAGAGGAGCAACGCCCAGTGCAGGCTGCTGGTGCCAAGCGCAGCTGGCCCCCGAGGGCCGCTCCAGACCCGAAGGGCAGCACGGGCAGCCCCCCGCCCCCCCAGCCGCCCCCCACACCCAGCTGCACCATTCAGCTCAGTCGCCGCAGCTGCTTCTGGTCTGGAGGGCCTCCTCATGGGAAAGGGCCCAGCCCTCCAGGCGGCAGCGGAGACTTGGGGTCAGGAGCCGCTCCTGGCCCCTCGCAGCCGTGCCCCACAGCTCCCCTCTGCAAGCCAAACCGGGCTCTTGGCAAGACTCTGCACGCAGAAGCGCCGGGGGGGGGGCTGCAGCGGCCGCCGCCCTCGCCCCAGCCCCATCTCCGCAGCGCCTCCCCTCCACCCCCTGCTCCCCATCTCCTGCAGCAGGCGCTGCCTGTCACCGGGCATTCCCGGGCACAGCCCACAGAGCACTTAAGAGCTTTTACGCACCACACTGCCAGGCAGGCAGGGCTCTCGGGCGCCCAGTGCCAGGACGGAGGCCGCCGGCTCCCCGGCTCCGCTCCTCCTGCACCGCTAATGGCCTCCCGCCCACAGAAGCCCGCGGAGCGTCTCTGCTGGCACTCCCAGGCAGGCCGCCCGTGCCAGCACTGCGGGCACGCAGCCCCCTGCCCAGCCCCTGGACCCCTTCAGGGCTCCTGGGAGGCACCTGCTCAGCCGTTCGGAGCTGCTCCGCTACGTTCAACGCAGACCTGGCAAGCGGGAAGTGGGACCGTCCCAGGCCGCGCGAGGTCCCCCAGCTCTGACCCCAAGGGCCCCCAAAGCCCTTCTCGTCACGGCAGCCGCCACCACCCACCAAGGCAGACGGGCCACAGCCACAGCCTCCCCCCCCAGGCAGCGCTCCAGCCTCTGCTGCAAGACCTTGGACGGGGAGGGGCAGACGGGGCCACGGTGTCCACGGGACGCTCTTCCCAACGCCTCGTCAGCGAGGGAGGGGGCCCCCCATTCCCCTGCTGGCCTCCCTCTCGCCCCCACCCAGACCCCCCTTCCAGGACAGCTGCATGCAACCACTCTGGGGATGGCAGGAAGCCTGGCAGGCAAGCCTACAAGGGGGGGGGGACTGGGAAGCAGAGCAGGGCTTGCCCAACCTGGATAGCCAAGGGGCCCCAATCCGGCAGGGCTCCTGCCAAAGGGCTCTGCAGAGCTGCTCCCGGCAGGCCCACAGCTCCCGGCCTGGGGCTCCTGGGCAAAGCCCACCAGGGGTCAGGCACTGACCGGACGGCTATTTCCATCCAGGAAGGAGGCAGGAGCCAAGTGGCTCAGTTACAGGAAGGAAGCAACAGCCGGGGGGCGGGCGGGGGGGGGAGACCTTCCTCACCCCAGGAGCAGGTCAGACCGGCTGAGGCTGTCACGCAAAATCGCAAGCGCGCACACACACAGACACCACTCGAGGGATCCTGGCCGTGCAGCCGGGCCCCGCCCCCCCCCATGAAGACAGACTCCCCAGCTCAGCCCCTCCTGCTCCTCCCTGCCTTCTGGCCTGCACACAGGGCTCTGCGGAGGGTCGCGGGGCTCTCCCAGGGCCCCTCCCCCCAGGCAAGCCCTGCTCAGCCCCCAGGCGTTCAGCCACGCCAGGCACCCTTCGCCAAGCACACCGTCGGCAGCGCCAGGCTCACGGCTGCCGAGCCCCTGCGACTCCCGGCCCCGGCCCACCGCCTCCAACGCCCCAGAGCAGCCAGGGGAGCAGGGGCCGCCCAGACGCCCAGCCAGCACGTCCCGAAGCCCAGCCTTACCTGGCCGGAGCCGGCAGCGGCCGACACGCAGTCGAAGAAGCGGGGCCAGCGCGCCAAGGCGGCCAGGACCTGCTGCCAGCGCGACGAGGGCTCCGGCCCGCCCGGCAGCGCCTCGGCAGGCTCCTTCCTGGCCCAGAGCTTCGGCTTGGGCCCTGCCGCGCTGCCCTGGCCAGAGCCCGCATTGCCACCGCCGCGACTGGCGCGCGAGTACAGCAGCGGGCTGTTCCCAAAAATGTAATTCATCTCTGCAGCCCGGCAGGTGGTTGGCAGGCGGGCAGGCAGGCAGGCGGGCAGGCGAGCGTCCCTGTCAGCTGCCGAGCCGGGAATGAGCAGCCAACGGCAGGCAGAATTACAGCTGCATCACTCAGGCAGGGAAGGGAAGGGAAGGGAAGGGAGGGAAGGGGAGGCAGCCGGCTCCCGCTCAGGCCAGCACGCCGCCTCCATCTGCGCACCGGGCAGGCTCGCACTGCACCTGTTGCGCAGCAGAGGGCAGACCGGCGGCCCCGGGCCCATTCCCCCCCCCCAGGCCGGCCAGCCTCAGCCGCCGCTCTTTGTCTGCAGCAGGCGGCCGGCTGGAGAGG
>JAJKFI010000418.1:166441-178463 GCA_029204185.1 Lerista edwardsae
AGAGAGAGAGAGAGAGAGAGAGAGAGAGAGAGAGAGAAAGAGAGCGCACCGCCGCCTGCGTTAGAAAGCACCTCGCGCCCGGCTGCCTGCTGGCCACCATGGAGCAGGCAGGCCCCCTTTCCTCCCTCTGGCCAGACGGTCTGCCTCGGGGGCCCCCTCCACTGCCCATGCTGCGCCCTGACCAGAGCCTGTGCTGGGGACCAGCAAGGGGGTGGGGGCGCCGTGCCCCTCCGGCCAGGCAAGAAGCCGTCCTCCCAGACGCGACTGGTGGCGACCCAAAGGCGCCTGGAGCCGCTGGCCAAGAAACCTCCCGCCCCGGAAGCCGGTTTCAGAGGGGATGACCCGGCGGCGGCTGCGGAGGGGAGGGGGCGACAGACAGCCTCTCATGGCCGCTCCTGCCGCAGCCACGGGCTGCTCCCCAGAGGAGCCTGCAAAGCCCCAGGGCGGCTGTGACAGGAAGACCGTAGACCCCTTCCCGGCCCAGACTGCCCCAGAGCCCCCCACACGCCGCTCTCCACGCCAGGCGCCCCCAAGGCAGGTCGTGCAGCCAAGTCAGTCGGCCCCGCCCAGGAGCAGCCCTTCTCGGCAGCAGCGAGGGGACTCTCCAGCGGCACCAGCAACCAGGGCGGCCCCTCAGGGGCACCAGATGCCACAGCAGCCAGAGACGCCCCACACCTGGGCACATCCAGGGATCCATGCCGGGGATCCGGGTTGGCACATCAACAGAACCCCCCAACAGCAGGATGGCAGCCACTGACACGCCTCCCCACCCCCCACCCCCGAAAAAAGGGCATCCCAAGTGCCAGAACCTCCTCTGGCAGAAAACCCACTCCGAAGGTTTGCCGGGCTCCTGACCCTCTGAGGGGCCAGCCCCGCCTCTTGGTAAGGACACCCTGGGAGGGGGTCACGGCCAAGGGCTCCCCGGTCTCTGCCAAGGGGGCGAGGCAGCCCTTCGGATGCATCTGCGCAAGGCTGCAACGGCCGTGAGCAGCACCTTGAACCGCACTCGGCCACAAAACGGAGCGGGCCCACGACGACTCGCCTGCAGCAGCCCTCAGTCAGGGGGCTTCAAGGGCCTGCAAGCTCCGCTGCACACAGTGTCACACGAAGCAGGTGCCAAGGCCAACCCCTGCGCCCACTGGGACCGACTCCCAGAGAGAGAGAGGCCGGCAGGCGGGCAGGCAGGCAGGCAACCTGTGTACACACGAGCGCACAGAGACACACAGGGCATCTCAAGAAAACGCACACACCTTTTCAGGGTCACAGTTAGGCTGTAATTCTGATGCGGCATGCACAGAAGCCGCTGCTCAGCCCCCTGTTAATTACTTAATACATCAGACCCTGTGCTCAAAAGGCTCCCTGCTGGCACCGACATCAGCACACACCCACAGATGCATGTGCCGCTGTGGTTCTGCGCAGCCCTCCAACTGCTTCCCGAGATGTTCAAGCGCTGCAGCTTTTCCACAACTAGGAAGTGGAGCTCATCGCAATGCGGGCGCGTTTTCTTAGGCGCCATCTCTGCCTGCCTGCCTGCCTGCGTGCGCATGCACTGGCGACATACAGCCCAGCGGGAAGCAAGGCGAGGTGGGCCAGTGCAGGCAGCACCCACCCCCTGCCCTCAGCCACCTCGCCGGGCCCCCTTCCTGTTCCTCCTGGCCTGCTGCTCCGTGGCCTGGACGCAGCAGTGGCCCACTTCGGCTTCTGCCAGCTGCCCTGCCCAGCCCTGCCCTGTGTGACAGGGCTGGGAGAAGGAAGCGGGTAAGCTGCGGGGAGGGAAAGCGCCCACCTCCTCCTCCGATGCCGCAGAGAAGGAGACGCCAGGGGGCCCAGCCTCTTCGGCCAGCACCGCTGCTGCTGCCGCCACTCCTTGCTCACAGAGGCAGCAGCTGCCACCACTGAAGCGGAGCAGGCGGGCGGCAGCGGGCACCGTCCCTCATTCAGCAGAGCCTGCCCAGCACACGCGGCACCAGGCCTGCCACCAGGCAGGAGGAGCCACTGGGTGGGAGTCGGCTTGCCGCCCTGCCTGGCCCACGCCAAGAGGCTGAGCCTGTGTGTCATGCTTGCCGCACTCAGCCCCCCCCCCCCCGGGGACACGGGTGAGGCTGCGGCCGGGCTTCTGGCTCGACTCAGCTCCCCCCCCCCCCGCTGTGTCACAGGAAGAGAAGTGGCTGCCTTCTGCACAGCCAGCCCCGACACTTCCTCCCCCTCCTGGCTCGGGGCTGCCACGGAAGAGACCGGCTGGGCCGTCTGCTCCCTGCCCTCCACCCACACTGCAGCCCAGTTCTCCTGGGGACACAATACTCCTGGCCTCGCTGTTGCCTGCAAGCGACCGGGGAAGGTCCGTCCCCGCAATGTCAGTCCTGCGCCGCAGCGATGCTCTCAACTAGTGCAGTGAGGCCCAGCCGGCTCTTCCTTGGTTGTTGGTGGCACAGCTGGAGCACCAAATGCGCACAACGGAACTGAGCCAGTGGTCCTGCTTGGCGGCCGGTATTTTCTACGCACCGGGAATAGGGGGACATTTTGGACTAACCTTTCCTGTGGGTCCCAGCTCCTGACCAGCTGGAAACTGAGGGTCTATCCTGACCAAAGACGAGCATTGGAAGAGACGGCACAGCTGGCGAGAGGCAGCCAGGACTCGGCAGAGGAGTGTAAGAACGTAATAAGAGCCCCGCTGGATCAGGCCAAAGGCCCACCTAGTCCAGCTTCCTGTATCTCACAGCAGCCCACCAGGTGTCCCAGGGAGGCACGAGACAACAAGATGCCTGCGTCCTGTGGCCACTCCCTTGCACCTGGCATTCTGAGGTAGCCAACTATTAATGTAAGGAGGTTGCACCACCCATCATGGCCTATAGCCCACAATGGACTTTTCTTCCAGAAATCCGTCCAATCCCCTCTTAAAGGCATCTAGACCAGATTGCCATCACCACCTCCTATGGCAAAGAGTTCCACAGATTAACTACCCAATGGGTAGTACTTCCTTTTATCTGTTTTAACTCTCCCAACCCTCAGTTTTAGCGGATGCCCCCTGGTTCTGGTGTTTTGAGAGAGGGAAAAGAACATCCCTTTATCGACTCTATCCCTTCCATGCATAATCTTGTATGTTTCAATCATGTCCCCCCTCAGGCGCCCTTTTTCTAGGCTAAAGAGCCCCAAACGCTGCAGACTGGCTTCATAAGGGAGGTGCCCCAGCCCCATAATCATTTTTGTCGCTCTCTTCTGCACCTTTTCCAGCTCCACTATGTCCTTTTTGAGATGTGGTGACCAGAACTGTATGCAATACTCTAGATGTGACTTTACCATTGCCTTGTACAATGGCATGATAATATTGGCTGTTTTATTCTCAATCACTTTTTTAATGACCCCAAGCATGGAATTGGCCTTCTTCATCACTGCCGCACACTGGGTCGACACCTTCATCGAGTTGTCCACCAGCACCCGAAGATCTCTCTCTTGAGCTGTCACAGACAGCTCAGAACCCATGCTTATATCTGACGGTTTGATATTTTGCCCCAATGGGCATCACTTTACACTTGTCTATGTTGAAACACATCTGCCATTGTGCTGCCCATTCCCCCAACTTGGAGAGATCCTTCTGGAGCTCTTCACAATCCCTTCTGGTTTTCACCACCAAGAAAAGTTTTGTGTCATCTCGCTGCTTATGCCTGTTTCTAGGGCATTTATGAAAATCTGAAACTGTAAGAAGACCTGCCCTCTTAGTCCCTGACTGAGAGGTTTCCTCAGTAGCTTTGGTGGGGGACTGTATTAAACGCTTTCTGAAAATCCAGAGAGATGATATCCATAGGTGAGGCTTTCCACCATCTTACCCGGAACAGACGATAGGCTGACCGGCCTGTAGTTTCCAGGGCCCCCCCCCTTCTCCCTTTTTAAAAGACTGGCGTGACATTGGCTACCCTCCAATCCTCTGGCACCGTGGCCGTTTGAAGGGACATGTTGCATACTCTGGTTAAGAGGTCGACAACTTCGTTCTTCGGTTCTTTGATAACTCTTGGGTCGATGCCATCTGGGCCTGGTGACTTGTTTATAATTATTATAAGCTTCCAAATGAAGGCTGCCACTGGAGAGGCCCCCCCCAACTGCCGCCATGCTTCGCGGAGGACAAATAAAACCCCGTTCACCAGCTGGCCCACTGACCCGCAACACTCTCAAAAACCCCACCCCACCAGCTGCACTGCCCCCCAGGTACACAGTGCTACGGGCGACGCGCTGAGAAAGGGGCCACCCCACAAGAGCAGACAAGCCACGAACGAGGCGCCAGGATGAGGCAGCCCCAGGCCAAAGGGCACCCCGACAGGTGCGCAGTCCACCCTGGAGCCCCCCCCCAGCCCCAAGTCCTTGCTCTGCGCCGCCTGCCTGCGCCAGCTCACCTACCAGCACATGGAGGTTGAAATGCCGGGAGGTCCGCACACTCTGCAGGAGCTCCCTGCGCCTCCTCTGAGCGCGCCACGTTGAGAGGAGCATGGCGGCTTCCAAGCGACGCCCTTGTGCCTGGACCCCCAAGCGACGCCCTTGTGCCTGGACCTGCAAACCCGCCCAGTGGCTTCGACGAGCAGCTCCACTGGCTGAGCCCCCTCCCCGCTCACTCCGGCCGCATCAGCACAGCCCGATTAATCTCGCTGCCGTCTGCTGCCCTGGCATGCCCGCCTCCGACCAGGGGATTACGCTGCCACTGCTGGCTCTCAGGGCCAACCCACCAAGCACCCAGCTTCACGGGGAGAGGGCCGGAGGGGGCCTCATCCAGAACAGGGAGCACTTCCGGCCGAAGGCAAAGCAGCCCCACTGGTTCCCCACGCCCCCGCTCCCGCTGGACAGCCGCGGGGAGCCCGCCCACCTGCAGACGTCAGCCCCGCACTGGCGGAGGGGCAGCTTTCCTCCCTCAGGCACCACGGAACTGTCGCCACCAGCGCTCAGGAGGTGCTGGCAACACTGAGGGCAGGGCCGGCTGGGCTCACAGGCTCGGCTGGGTCACTGCAGCGCAGGAACCTGAAGTGAGCACAAGATCCCCCGGCCGGGGCGAACACAGGGTGACTCTCTCCACCGCACACAAGCCAGACCAGGCAAGGCGTTCCCTCCTGGGGGACCCTGGGGGAGCGTGAACACGCACCCCTGAACACCAGCATCCTGGGCAGGACCCAGCACATCCAGCCCCCCCCCCGAGGCCTGCTAGGGCCAGGCCTCTTCGGGCTCCTGCTTCCTTCATCGATTCCACCCTCCCTGCCCCCCCTTTTGCCTGCCTCTGGAACAAGGTGCTTAGGGGGCCACCAGCTGTCCCTGGGCAGGGAGCTCGTGCAGCCAGGCCAGGCCCCAGGAGGATGTTCCTAAACCGCCGGCTCAGGCCCAGCTCACAGGAGCCACAGAGCACAAGCCCTGCTGCATGGCAGCCCCCAGCTACTGGGAGGGCTTGGGCTGGAGAACCTCCCCAGAGTCTCCTCCAGGCCAGACAGACCTTGAAGCGGTCCTCACAGGACTTTGATGGAGCAAAATATCTGCATTCCAGAGGCACCAAGACTTCTATGGCCAGAATTGCTACCAAGCAAGAAATTCACTTTGAGCATCTAGGCCAAATATGCACAGTCTGGATCGGGGGTGTCCAACGTAAGGCCGGGGGGGGGGAAGCTCTTTATCCAGCCCTGGGGCTCTCCCTGCACCACCATCAGCTGCTGAGCTGTCTCTAAAGAAAGGACTGTGCTCAAGGCAATTGGGCTTTCCCAAAGCTTGAAAAGATGATCAAGGTTTGCATATCTTCAGTCACTTGCAGACAAACTGCATAAGGTCTCTCTGCATTTGTCTCACTTACAGTTCCTCCGTGAGAGAAAAAGTACTTATCCCTGGTCATGACCTGCTTTACTGATGCCACTCGCAGCCTTAACAGGACTTCCGGCCCTCAGCAGGCATCACAAAGGCCGTCTGGCCCCCTGTGTCCCCCCCCCATGTCCCTGGTCTGGATACTGTCCCGGGTCTGCCTGGGTCTGCTCGCTTCCTTTGCACTCAGACCTACAACTTCTATTCCTGCTCCACTCTAGCGGCTGTGGTTGGCTCCTGCATCTCACCAGCACCAGCAAAGCTGACACGAAAACCCTCGACTGCCAAAGGGCAGACTCAGCACAAATGAGGAAGCTAGTTGGAAAGAAGTTGAAAGGGAAAGAGCGCACGGAGGCTGTGCAGAGGCCTGGCAGGAGTGTGGGCGGTCAAGAAATAAGGGCTCAGCTAAGGCCAAGAGACTGCCTGCACGGCTAACAAGCTTCCGTCCGTAAACGGCAGTCTTGCCCTAATGCTAAAATGGAACACAAACTCTGGCAAAAGAAATGCAAGAAGGTGACACGGGAGGCCAAGACAGACTGAGGGACGCATGGCCAGCGACATAAAGGGGAGCAATAAAAGCTTCTTCAAGTATGTCAGAAGCAAGAAACGCGCCAGAGAGGCCGTCGGCCCGCTGGGTGGGGGAGGGAGGGAAATAAAAGGGGACTGGGAGACTGCCGAGAAATTATGTGAGTACTTTGCATCCGTCTTCACAGCAGAAGACCTCAGGCGGATACCTCCACCCACACAGACCCTCTTCAGGAACTAAGAGCGCAATCCTAAACGGCGCTAGATGGCGCGGCTGCACCTTAGGCAAGCCTCCCCACCGCGTTCCTCGGATCTGGGCCTGCTAAACCGAGGAAGCCGTGCAGTGGGGGGGCCGCATCCCAACCCCAAGCCGCTGCCTGGGCCAGCACACCCCCCAGCCTGCCCGCCCTTCTGCCAGCCAAGTCCGGCCTCAGCACTCTCAGCTGACCCCAGAGCCCTCGTGCCGACTCCCCACACGTCCAGCCAGACTCACTGGTGCTCAGCCCGAGATCCCTGCAGCAGCAGGCAGGTGCGCAGGCTCTCACACCTGGGAGGATCGGGGCCAGGGCCCAAGGCACCAGCCACCTGGAGATCCTCCGCCACCCCCTGCCCCAGGGAGACCCCCGGCGACCTCCACCCCGCAGCAGCCGAGGAGACTGTGCTGGCCAGCCCTCTCCGCAGGGACCTTTCCTGTCCTCTCCTTCCCAGTCACAGAGCCCAGAGGAGGACTCCTGCAGGCAGCATGGAAGGCACGCTCCCTGGAGCACCTGCCGCACTGTTTGGGGTGTCTCTGTGGCTCCCAGTGCTGAGGGGGGGGCGAGGCGGCAACTGGCTGGCAGGCCGATGGCAGCGCTCCCCGGGCCACCCACAAGGCCTCCAGCTGGAAACCTCCTTCGGCAACATCGCCGCCTAGTGGCCACAGTCCAGCCCAGCACAAGCCCATCCCCAGAACTCATCCCAGACCTGCACCAGGGCAGAGCTTCCACCTCTGCACACAGAGGAAGGTGTCTCGGAGACGTCCCTCCCAGGGGCCATCAGAAGCAACAGCGGGAAACCAGTGCCCTGCCCCTCCCTGGAGAAGGTCAAAGCTGAGCCCCCACTTCCGTGCACGAGTGGCGAAGAGGAGTGATGGGCAGCCTGTCCACTCCCAAGGACAGCAGCACCACAGACCCGCTGGAGGGCTCCAAAGAGGTCCTGGAACGGGACAGGAGAGCAGAAGCCAGGCACCCGTCCGCGCCAGAACGGAGACGCCCTTCCAGACCTGGCAGAAAACAGACCCCACCCGAGTCTGCGGTGGGGGGAGCATCTGCCTTGGGGGCCACACGGCTTTGGTCACCTCAAGAAGCGTGCCCAATAATTCAGCGCGAGAGAGGCATGCCCCAGAACACGGGGCTCCACAGGGCTTCCACTGACCTGCACTGCAGGGGCTCCCCGAGCCTCCGAACACAACAAGCAACTGGCGCTTCCTGGACCCTCCAGGACACCCGGCCTGGACACCCTGCAGCGGCGCCGTCCTGGGGCTCACAACACAGCCCTCCCCCCCCCATGTGCCAGTTAGAGAAGCCGGCCTCAGGAGGCGGGGGGGAAGGAGGCTGAAGGACAACGCCACCTGACCACGCCCCCCCCTTGGCAGGAAGGGCTCCACGAGGCCCCCGTGGGCGAAGGGCAAGGCGGGGAGCGGGCACGGCACACACCTGGCAAGCGCAGGGCCCTAAGCCTTCGCCTCAATTGGGCCACGTCCTTCTGACACAGAGGCCCTGTTCGTCTGTTCAGAACAATGCACGGAAGGGACAGAGTCGAGAGAGGGACGTTCTTTTCCCTCTCTCAAAACACCAGAACCAGGGGGCACCCGCTGAAACTGAGGGTTGGGAGAGTTAAAACAGATAAAAGGAAGTACTTTTTTACCCAGCGGGTGGCTAGTCGGTGGAACTCTTTGCCACAGGAGGTAGTGATGGCATCTGGTCTTGATGCCTTTAAGAGGGGATTGGACAGATTTCTGGAAGAAAAGTCCATCGTGGGCTATAGGCCCTGATGGATTGTGCAACCTCCTTACATTAGGAGTAAGCTACTTCAGAGTACCGGGTGCAAGGGAGTGGCAACAAGATGCAAGCGTCTTGTGTCTCTTGCCTCCCTGGGGCACCTGGTGGGCCGCTGTGAGATCCAGGCAGCTGGACTAGATGGTCCTTTGGCCTGATCCAGCAGGGCTCTTCTTATGTTCTTATCTCTTACAAGCCTCACTATAGAGGCCTCAAGGTCTCCCCCTCTACCCTCTCCAGGTGGGGCAGGGAGGCTACAGCCCAGGCCTACAGTTCCAGGGGAGTTGACCCTCCCTCGGGCATCCTCGCCCCCCTCCCGCCCTCCAAATTGCCATTCCAGGTTCCCCCTCTCCGGAGGAGGTCTGTAAGGCAGCAACCTGGAGTACGCCGCACACCTTCATGATGGACTGCAAGGTGGACGCCTCTGCAGCCAGGGAAGTGGCCTTCACCAGGTGCGGTCTCGCCCGCCTCGAGCATCTCCCACCCTCGAGGGCCACGGCTTGGGCACATCTCATTCACCTATGCCTGGCAAGGAGATCCCACTGGGGAGACGGACTCGGCTGCGAATCCCCCTCCTCAGCGGACGCCTTGATGGGCTCGGCGGGCCCTCCTGTGCTGCCCGAGGCGTCTGACACCACTTCCCTGCTTCCTCTGCCACACAGCACCCTAAGAAGCCCATAAGGAGTAGGGAGGGGTCTTTCTATTCTTCCCTATGGCTTACGTCAGTCTGGGAATGGAGGGAGCCCCTCCCCTCAGGAAGACGTGGTCACCTGACCTGGGAGGAGGAGCTTCCCATCCATCTATGCTGAACCTGTCGAGGAGTCCACTGAGAAGGGGGGTTCACAGGGAATTCCAAATCTCCCCGATTTTTACCCAGCGGCAGCGGCAAGGGGGCAAAGGCCCCGGGCGCTGGCCTGGGGGGCAGGCGGGCGGGCGGGCGATACTGGCCACCACCACCACGGCCACTCCCCGGCCACCAGGCAAGAATGAAAGCCCCTGTGCAGGGCGGGAATGTGCCCCCCCCCGCTCAGCTGTTTCCCCTCGCAGCGGAGCACAGCTGGAGGAGCTGGCAAGGGGGGGGGCTGGTTCCTGCAGGAGGGTCCTGTCGTCCCTTGCTGGCTTTCCCCGGAGGTGGCGCGAAGCCGGCCAGGGGCAATCAGTTCCTCCGCAGGTCGGAGGGACCCATCGCCTCTGGCAGTGGTGCACAGCCACGCACAGGAGCTGAGAGGCGGAGGAGACGGGCACTGCTTTCACAATGGCAACTGCGGAGATGCGATGACATTACCACAATTACTTCCGGCGCGGGGGGGGGCAGCCAACTGGGGGTTTGCCCCTGAGCAGCAAAACACCCAGGACCGCCTTTGTCCAGCAGGTAATTAATCCGTGGAACTCCTTGCCACAGGAGGTGGTGATGGCATACAGCCTAGCAGCCTTTAAGAGGGGACTGGACAGATTTGTGGGCTACAGTCCATGATAGGTGGTGCAACTTCCTTATTTTAGGAGGCTACTTCAGAATGCCAGATGCAAGGGACTGACGAGATGCAGGTACCTAGTTGCCTTGTGTGCTCCCTAAGTGGGCATCTGGTCGGCCACTGTGAGATACAGGAAGCTGGTCAAGATGGGCCTTTGGCCTGATCCAGCAGAGCTCTTCTTAAAAGTGCCCATCAACCTCCACTCTCTGTTCCCTGGCCCTCAACCAACTCTGGATCCATAAGAGGACCTGCCCTCTTACTCCCTGACTGTGAAGTTTTCTCAGCAGCCTTTGGTAAGGGACCGTGTCAAACGCCTTCTGAAAATCCAGATAGATAATAGGTCTGGCATCAACCACACACCTGTCGACCTTTTCAACGGTGTTTCCCCAACTGTGGGCCGGGACCATCCCGGGGGGGGGGGTCTAGTAGGTCGCAATAGGTTGTCATTTTAAGAAGTGGTCCCGGTGCTAAAACGCCTGGGAAATGCTGCTTCAAAAGGTTCCTGCAGCCGGACTCACCCTTGCAGAAGCCACGCAAAGCTTGTGCTTCTGCTTGACGACGTCACTTCTGGCTCTCAGCAGCCCCAGGAACGCCAGTGGGGCCCTTGTACAGAACGAGCCGGAAGCCTCCGAACTAGCCCCACCTCCGGCTCAGCGCAGGCAACTGCAACACCCTCTCCGAAAGGGGGCTACCCGGACCCTGCCTGGAAACCTCCCGTGAGGGAGAGCCCACAGCAGCACGGGCGGACGGCTGCAGCAATGCACTCTCCTTCCTGCCTAGCCTGAGTCTGCTTCCTTGTAGGCTCAACACTGGGGCCACGGAGAGCACAGTCCTACTCTTCTCCTGCATGACGGCCCATCAGCTACTTGAGGAGGCCATCATCACTCCAGGGGCAATCCTTGCCAACTTTAGGGGCAGTACTACCCAAATTTCCAGTGCCGATGCAGCCCTGATGCAGCCCCAGGGTAGGGAAGAGCCACCCCTGATCTGGAGGAGGCCTCCTCGATGACCGGGCACAGCTGCATCGGAGCTGGACGGCTGGACAGGAGCGGGCCCTCCTCTTCTCCAGCTCAGTATGCAAAAGCAGGACCAAGCACAGTCACGAAGCCGTCCCGTCCAAGAACCTCAAGCTGCCATTCACGCAAAGGCACATTCTGCGCATGAAGCTCCTGCCCCCTTAGGATGCTCAGGCTTTTCTCAGTCCCATCCTCTCATGCGCTGCTCGTCAAAGGTTCACTCCCACAGGCTGCAGCAGCCAACATCTCTTGCTTCGCAGAGGTCATGGGAACTGAACAATAAGCAAAAGTATCCAAACTCCAAACTACCGTGACCACTCAGAAATCAGGAAGACAGAGGCAAATTATTTTGTGATAAGGGTGTAGGGCAAAAGCTTGCACGCAGAGCCCTACATGTTACAAAGAAAGGACTGAAAGATTCCCCTACCTTGACTGGTGAAATATGAGCATGAGAAACCAACCCATGGACATTCTCGATCTGTGAAAGGTTCTTCTCCGACACGTGGACAAGTTCTGGCGCAATCACTTCACTGGGAGCCTGGGGAGAGCTCCGCTGCGCCGAAGGCGATGGAGAGCAGTCCTCCGGGGAGTGGTACTTCTGCACAGACAGACAGACAGACAGACAGACCTTTCAGAAGGGACTCAAAACACAGGCGCTGCAGGACACGAGCCACGGGCCAGCTAACGGAAGGCACTTCTGCCTTGACTGGGTTTCGTTTCAGCTGGCCGACCCTCATCCAGCCCACCACCAATTCCTCCACAACAACTCAAGTCAGCCACAGGCCAGTGGAACAAAAGGAGGCAGAGCCAGGCAGCCTCATCCGTATACTGGGGACTCTTCGGACAGTGGTGACCTTCCCCAGACAGAGATGCTGAGCAGACCCTGGGAAACACCAGAGACAACTGGCCCAGGAGTCAAGCAGAGACCTGCAGCCCCACCTTCTGGAATCCACCCTCCCCCCAGGAGGAGCACCAAAGGCATCCGACTCAGTCCTTCACCCTGAGAAAACTCCAGTCAGGGACAAGAGGGCAGGTCCTCTTGTAGTCCAGCGTACTTACCATATCAAATCAAAAGAATTCAAACGAAAACCCTCTCAACTGGATTTGACAGTACTAGGTGTGCATATTGCCAGGATGAAACCCCGGGAAACTC
>JAJKFI010000418.1:181391-210666 GCA_029204185.1 Lerista edwardsae
CACACACACACACACACACACACACACACACACACACACAGAGTCTCAAGTGGCACTCTAAAGACAGGCAGGCAAAGAGAGGAAAAGGCACAGAGAGAGATCACTCCTGTAGACAACTATGGCTGCAGGCACTCCAAAGCACTCAGGCTGGCAAGCCTTGAAGGTCTCACAAAGAGCTGCAGGAAGTGGGGAGGGGGATCATGACTTTCAGCTTCTGCATTCGCCAGCCAGCAGACGAACAATCTGGTCTGGGGGACTGTGGGCACTTGCACAGCCCCGACTAGGACAAGCCCCCCCCCCGCTGAAACGCCACAACCCATGCAGGCACAACACCCCCAGTGCCAGGCGTTTGCATGCCAGGCGCCAAGTTCTAAGAGCAGGGAGACACAGAGCTACCGTTTCACGTCAAAGCACCATGACAGACGAGAGGATTCTCCCAACACGGAGCTCAGCCTTTTCACTGCACTGCTCTGAGGAGTCGGCTGTGCCCTGGCACTGAAGACTGCCTGGATCCCACACGGACACGGCCAGATCTTCCCGCTTCTTGTCCTCCGAAGTGACACCCCCGTGCGGAGGAAGCCTTCTCTGTTCCTTCCCCACCCCCTCCGGCTGTGTGTGCCCTTCCTCAAACCTGCCTGGAGCCAGCGTCAAGAGGGGCGAGGCAGAGCCTGCTTCGGCCGGCCTCTCCCTGAAAGAGGGGGAGCACCGGGGCAAGCCAAGGCGCCCTCTGACCCACACGCCCAGAGCTCAGAGGAGGCCACTCCGCACACACCCACTCCCACGACTGCTCCGCTGCAGCTGCAGCAGCCCAAGTGTGGCCGCTGGCGAACGCTCCTCTCCGGCGGCCACCAGCAGAGGACGCAGCCGCCCAGGAATCAGGTGGCCCAACACAGACATGCGGCTCCAGCCCGCCCTGTCGGCTCAACGGCTCCTCCGGCGAGCAGCAGACGCACCCCTGTGCGCTCACCAGCCACGCTGACGGATCAGGGCTGCCCGTCTGCCCCAGCAGCAGGGAACTCCCTCCAGCCCCCCTGCGCCAGACGACTGGCTGCAGCCCACACCAGTGCCCAGGGCTCGGCAGAGGCCACCGTCAGACCCACCTGACATCCGAGCAGGAGGGAGAGCGCGCTCCTGCTGCAAGCCGCTCTGCAGTGGCACATCACTGGGGAAGCGCAGCCCAGGTCCTCTGGGCTCTGAGGCATCTTCTCAGACCCGGGACACATCCGCTGACCGGCAACCACCGAGACCCCCCCCCACGCTGCCTTGGGAAACGCAGCACCTCGGAGGAGGAGGGCGGCGGCGGCCCCGGCCACTCCGTCCAGGAAGCCGGCAGCGCGGGAGGGAGGCACGGGGCCCAACTCCCCCCCCCCGGTCAGAACGCCAGGCAGCTGCAGGACCCCACCGAGCAGAGCCCTGCGTCCATTCCCAAGGCGCCGGCTCCCTGGCCACGGAAAAGCAGCTCTGCTCTGCCAGACTCCTCCCGGGAATCCTCTGGGGAGACAGGCAGGCCTCCCTCCGCAAGGCCACTCCACCGGCGGCGGCACCAGCAGCAGCAGCTCCCTGACGGAGGATCCAAGCGGCTTGCCTGGCCAGAGTCACGCCAGCTGTCGGGGGGGAGGGGCCACCCACGCCAGCAAGGGAACCCCCACGGCGGCGAGAAGGCTCAGAGCCTAAAATACTGTACACAGTCACGTGCACACGCCCCCTCTCTCCCCCTCTCCCGGGGGCTGCAGCAGTGCGATCCCTTCCACCGCGGATTCCAGGCAGACGTGCCGGACTGGAGAAGCCACAGCAGCTCCCCTTCAGCTGCTCCCGTCTTGGATCCGGCCGCCTGGGTTCCAAGCCCAGCCGCAGCAGCCCACTTCTGCCCTGGACACGCGCCCCCCCTTTACTTCCCCCAGCCCATTCCAGCCACACCCTCGCTGGCAGAGGAGGAGTGCCACCACCCGCGTGGGCGGCCTGCTGGGACTGAGCGAGGCACCCAGCCCTCACACCGGAAGCGCCAGGGCGAGACTGCGAGGCCCGGCCGAGGCGCAAGAGGCGCCCCCTGGACGCGAGGGCAGAGGCAGACGCTGCACCCTGGACGGCAGCACAGGCACAGCCCACTGCAGGAGGGAGGCTGGACTGGGAGCCGAAGGCAGTGGCGCCCAGACGGCCATCTTGGCCTGTGCAAGAAGAGGAGGGCGCCATGACAGCCCTTTGAGAGGGATGCTCTATTCTGCCAGGGAGCGCTGAGAAACGAGGGCGGTGACGGCCCAGAACCAGCACGATTTTCTCAAGGGCACGGCTGGCCAGGTGTCTAATCTCTGCAGCCAACAGCGTAGCTAGCTCAGCCGGGGAGGGGGCACTGCTGTGGGTAACACCTATCTGGATTTCAGCAAAGCTGGCAATAACATTTCGCACAATACCCTGGTGGACAAGCTGGTGGGAGTAGACAAGGCTATGGACCAAACTCAGACTGCATCTGTCGACAGCCGCGCATCAGCCTGGAGAGAGGGAATGCGCGGGGGGGGGGCCTCAGGATACAGGACAGTGCTGTCCAATCTGCAGGCGTGGTATCCCCGGTATCCGCTGTGGTTCTGCTACGGGCCCCGCCGTGGATACCTGAAACCGTGGAGACTGGAGACGCCTTTTAAGATGGGGGACCCAGGGGTTTTGCTGCAAGAAGGTAAGAAAGGACTTGTTTAATGCTCCCTATCTTTTAAATAGGTGTCCCAGTACCCACGGTATCCGTGGATCCCTGAAACCGTGGACACTGGAGCACGCCTGCATTTACAAATGACTTGGGTGAGGAGGGAGAGGGATGCTCATCCAAGTTGGCAGACATCACCAAACGGCAGGAGCAGCCAAAACGCTCAAGGACAGGATCCAGGATGATCCTGACTGGATGGAAGTCTGGATAAATGCAAACCAAACACCCTTCCAGGGGGACAAACATAGACATCTGCCCGAGCAGGAACGTCTGTGACACAAACGGGGTGTTTTAGGAGGCAGCAAGCGAAGCTTGAGGCTGCAGCCTGAGCTGGCAGGACAGAAGGTGACGGCCACTCCAGGCCACCGCCCAGCGCTGCCGCCCCACCCCACCCCCCGGGGCCTCCATGCCAGTCTCCAGGGGGCCTGGGCACACTGGGACAGGTCCAGACCAGAGCAGCAGGAGCGGACAGGCTGCAGGGATTGGGAGGAGAGGAGGAAGAGGAGGGGGCAGGATAACCTGTGCCTATATCTGAGGAAGGGGAGTCAAGGGGACCCAGTTTCTCCAGAGGACAGGACCAGAGCAAAAAGACTGAGTGACGACGAAGGAGAGCTCCCTGGAATCAGGAAGAACTTCCTGATGGAAGTGTCTGGCCGTGGGACTGTCTGCTTTGGAGGGGGGGGCTCGCTGTGATTGGGTTTTTCACCGCAGCTGGAGGGCCACCTAGTGGAGAGGCTGTGGTGGCGCACTGACTGCACTAGCTGGGGGGGGGGGGAATGAACACAAGCACGCCAGTCCCTTCCAACTTTATGATTATGTCTGCCCCTCTCTTCAGCCTCATTTGTGCTGCTCCTGTTTTTAGTCTGCTGCTTTAATTGATATTTGCTTTGAGTTTTATATGTGATGTGTTCATTTTGGGGTTTTATTTGTCAGCAGTTCCGTTCTGATCTGCAGTCATGCCGTGTCTGAACAGGCCCACTGCTTTTTTAGACAAACCATGCCTACAGAAATTGTGGCTAGTACAATGCCATGGATCCTCAAAGTGTCACACAATAAACTTCCTAGCAGGGGAGACAGCTCCACAAGGGTGACATTGCCACCTTCCGCTTCTTCCGTCTGTGATTGCGAGGGGGGGGTCAATGATTTACGACCACCCGGGCAGAGTAACGGAAGCTTAGCAGCCAAGGTTCCGACGAAGAATGACAGACAAAGCGAGGTCTTTTACCAAGTGTCTATTTACATATATACAGCAGTTCAGTACAGCAACTCTTCTCCAGAACAAAATATGTTCACAGCAGTTCTCCTTTGCATTCTCTCTCTGACCAAACTTCACACCTACAACGACCCACACAGTGCATAGAACTTGGTCTGCTTAAGTGCTGCTGAGCACCAATCAGATTACTTCTATTAAACCGCCTCCTTCCGTACTCTTAGATAATCTGGGGGGGGGGGGCCTTCTGACTGTGTCACCACCAGAAGAGATGAGAAGGACGGCGGCCAGGAATAGGGCCTTCTCGGTGGTGGCCCCCCGACACTGGAATACCCTCCCCATACAACTGAGAACTGCTCCCTCTTTGGTAATACTTCGGCGGGGGCTGAAGACCTTTTTATTTCAACAAGCTTTTAATTGTTGGCTGGCTGGTTTTTTTAGACTATATTTTAGGATCCACGGGGCTTGTTTTAAATTTTAATTATTTTAATGTTGTTTTTAATTGTAATTGTGATTTTATTGTATTTTATTGTTGTAAGCCGCCTTGGGTGCCTTGGGGCAGAAAGGCGGGATATAAATTAAATAATAATAACAATAATAAATTAACATAATTAGGTGATTGGTTCCACCTGGGTGCATGACTGTGCGCTTTGCAAGCACAGCTTTAACTGACTAGACGCCATCTTTTGGCCTGGCTCTCTCCAAGCTGCAAATTCCAGGCTTGTATTTCTTCCAAGCCCTGACAGCGTCCACCAGCTTCCACTCATCCTGCTTCTCTGGCACTCAGCATGCTGGTAAGCGGAACACCACCCGCCCTCCCACTCTTTGAAGCACCTGAAGACCTGCTTCTTTTTCGAAGGCCTTCCGTGACTTACCGTGAGATCAATATACCCCCTCTGGGCCCTTTTCTTTCAGCACCTCTCCTTACCCATCTCTTCCTGGGAGGGGCAGGATGAACTTCAAGGCTCTTATGAAAATGGAAGGTCTGAGGGATCTTTTCAAAACTGGCCCACTACCCACGGACGGCATCAGCCCATGAGCCCCTCAGGCCACTGCAGACCAGCACATCCACCACCTTCCCCAGATTACTGCACGTGTGGCAACGCACAATCATGCGTTCATCTCTGAAGTAATTCAGTGACTACAAGGCACCTGCGAACAATCACACCAACGCGGCTACAGCCACTGCACATCACGGGGGCTTTTTTCAACCTTTGTCCCCCAACGTACCACTTCTCATCGTCTAATGGTCTGAAGTACCACTGGAAGTAACTGATGACAGCAGCACTGCAGGCTCGGAGGCCAGATGCGACACGACAGAGAGTGGTCCAGCGGGGCTCAGAGCAGGGAACGGGCTTTTCCAAGGATGCAGAGACAGTGCACTGCAGCTCTGCCCACCGCCTGCAGTGTTGTAGTCACGGCCTTACTAAATAGGCAGAGGGTGGCCCTGGAGTTGCGTGGACCACTGGACAACGCCTCAAGTACAACCAGTTGAAAAGTGCTGACCTAGAGTAAAGGTTGTAACTGATGAGCTGGTGCTAGTCTCGTGAGGACGCAAGCGCTTCTCGACAGGCTTCAATATGGTTACTAAGAGGTTGATCGAAGCTCAACCTTTGATCTGGAGCTTTGATCTGGAGACTCTCTGAGGTGTCACTTGGCAGTAGTTGGCTATGCCTGATCCTGGCAACGCTGGCACTTCCCAGAACAGGTCAAGGCTTACGTTCTGTAGTACTGTGATTTCAGAGAACAGGATTGGCCGATGTTCTCCTACTCTGCGTTATGCCGTTCACTGAACGCTGAATGCTCACTGGAGTAAAGGTGCCCTGGATGCCGTGCGGGACAGGCCTATTTCAGCCTTTGCAGCAGGGGTGTCAAACCCGTTTCATACAGTGGGGCGGAACAGTGTTCCTGGTGCCTGCTGAGGGCCGGAAGTAGCAGGAAGGGAGCTCGTTCAGCAGACGGTGGCCAGAAATGACCACTCTGTGCTCACACAGAAACTCATTAGCTGCAAATTTCTTACCTTGAAATTAGAGCCCAAATAAAGCCCACTTATAACAAGGGCCAGAGAAACGGCTTCTGGGAGCCACGTGTCTGACACCACTGCTTTACAGCTTCCTTTTTGGCAGTTTCTATTGCTTGGCTCTCAGGAGTTACCATGAATACATTCCGCACAGACTTCTCCTTGGACAAGCTGGCCTCCTATTTCTGTACTGAAAATATTCCTCTGCACTCCGAGTCTTGCAGTTTTCCCTCACCTGACCTTTGTATCCCCTAACAAGGCAGGGCAAGACAATGTCTATTTACTTCCCACGTTGCAGCACAGACAGCTCTCAATCTATGTTCCTGGAAATCGGCACCTATTTCAAAAATGCGGAAAGGAAGCTGGCCTCCCCCACAGAAAACCACGGCATTGGCCTGGGTGAGGGGAGGAGTCTCAGCACTCAGGCTGACGACTTGCGACTTGCCAAAGAGGGTGGAGGGGGCGGCTGCTGGCTAAGAAAGGAACGGGGGAACCGCCGTGGTCAGCAAGGACGGTGAGAGGCGGCACAGCAGAGAGGATGAGGGGAGAGCCAGGCTGGCTGCAGGGCTGACGGGGCTGCGAGCACAGAGACGCCGCCCCGGACAGAGTGGAGTCAAGACGGGGGAAGAGGGATTCCCGCCCGAGGCCAAGGGTCAGGGGCTCCCCGGCAGCGCTCCAGAACAGCCCGTTCTGTCCATGTGGTGCTTCCACGCTCCAGAGCGCCAGGTGTCTCGGAGCGCGCCACGTACTGCTCACCAACGACCACAGGCAGGGTGACTGTGCAGCGGCTGCAGCTTCCTTGGGGAGGAAGGACTTGCGTTACTTCCTTTCTTGTCCCCAGTTCCAGAGAGGGTGGAAGAGGCCGCGCGCGGAAGCAGCTCTGGGGAAGAGTTCTCTTGGTCTCTTTTCTGGCTTTAGAGGAGAGATCTAACAGGGCTGCTCACTGCCAACCAATTAGCACCCAATTTACTGTATTATTTCAAAAACAAACCCATGCAAATCACACATCTGGTATTACTGTGTAAACCACGCTATTCAAAAGCAGGCAAATTGAGAGCGTGAACGCCAAGAAGAGCCAGAGTCAGGCAGAAGGACTGGCTGGAGCCGGGCTGAAGATGCCAGGAACACGGAGCGCTGCACACCAAGCACCGAGCCACGGAAGCCCTGGAAAGGCGAGGACCTGGGTGTGGTGGGGCGTCCACAGACACACAGTGATCGTCATGCGCTGTTTCTGCCGTGCACACCTGCAAACGGCACAGTTTCTGGCACTTGGGTGCCAGACCTTGAAAACTGAGCCATTCATTAAAAAGCTATTTCCCCAAAATGGTTTCGAGCGTTCCCCCACATGGTCCTTTTCCCCACTGTCCAGGCAGTCACATCTCTAACAGATAACACGCGTTCAGTACCACAACTTGAGAAGTGGCCTCTTTCAAGCACCTCCACACAGACAGCGCAAGTGGCCTGGCCAAAGGTCAAAGGCTTGTCCCTGCCACACCCTACGGCAGCTCCAGCTTCTCCCAAGGGGGCAGCCGTGGGTCACGGGTTGTGGGGGCTGCCACACATCTCACAGTGCAGAGCCAGAGGGTGAGGGGAAGCAGCAAAGCAGACAGGCTCGCTTGGGACCAGCTGAAAGCCAGTCTCAGAAACCAGACAGATACTTGAGAGATACTCTGCACCACCTTGAAATTAAATCCCTCAAAAGAAGGGAGAGCCTGAAATATTTACAAGACAGGGAAACTGATACAGCGAGAATCAAAGACAGGTGGGCACCAAGAGAGCCCAGGAGGCAGAGAGTGGTGCCCGCTGCCATTCAGCCAGGACAGAGAAAGGGCGACTCCAGGCCCACCCATCACCCCCCGCCCACAAAGCCACTTTCGTCCAAGTGCCCCCTCCAGCCAGAGCGCATTCTGAATACCCCCCTGAGGGAGTGCCTCTCACTGGTCGGAATGGGCAAACAGACGGGGCGTAAGGGGAGAAGGGCTGCACTGCCTGTCAAGGATGCAGGCGCCTGCTCAGAGGTCCAAAGCAGCCACGACAGCCAGCCCTGTGGGGAGCACCTGGGTAAGCGTTAGGGGGAGGAGAGACAAAGGCCACATGGTCGTGGGTGTCTGCTGCAGACTGCCAGGCCAAGGGGAGGAGGCGGACGGTGCTTTCCTGAAACAACTTACAGACATGACAAGGAAACAGGAGGCAGTTGCGATGGAGACTTTAACTCTCTGGACAGCTGTGGGGAGACTACTTGGGCCAAGCACGGGCGTTCCAGCCAATTCCTGTTGAGCCTGGAGGGCAACTTCATCTTCCAGAAAGCAGAGGAAGGGACACGAGGAGGGGCCATCCTTGGCCTGATCTTAACCAACGAGGAGGAGCTGGTTGATGAGGTCAAAGTAGGCGGCTCCTTCGGGCAGAGGTCTCCAAATTCCAGCCCCCGGTCCCCTATGAGCCTCTGGCCCTCCTGACCTCGCTGGCACGGGCTGCACCCCCCAAGCTGTGCTCTGGTTGCGTGCCGAGGGCTGCACGCAGCCTCCCCAGCCCTCAGAAGGCCTCTGGAAGGCCAAAAATAGTCACTTCCTGGTTTTCCCAAAGACCCAGAAGTGACACTTTTAGGCCCTCATCCTCAGACAGCTTTTAGAAGGCTAGAGAAGCCTCCTCATCCCTCAGAACATGGCCCTGGGTGTTTCCTGTGACCTGCTGGTTCTGGAATATTTACTCCAGCATATTTATTTTATTTATTTATTTGAAGAATGTATACCCCGCCTTTCCCATGCCAAAGCAAATGCCCAAGGCGGCTTTACATGAGCAGGCTAGCCTAAACCACCATTTTTTCAATGGGGTTTTTACAAATCTACAGTATTCTTGTGATCCGCCAATCCTCGGGCCCAGACGTTGCCTTCCCAGTGCGGTTCTCTGCTTTGGCTGCTGCCATCAAGCCTCATCAGGCAATCGCAGGCCAAGCCTGGACAGGTCCTCCAAGTCGTGTTCCCTTCTGGTCGTGTTCCCTCCCTCCTCACGCACTCCACCGCAGCTCTCACTTGCGGTGAGCCAATCAGCGCCACAGCGACTCTGTTCTGCCACCGCAGGTCCTGCAGCTTGTCACAGCCTGGCATTCGTCTCCCATCCAAAAGCAAAGGGCAGATTTTCCTGCTTAGCTTCAGGCAGTACCAGCAGCTCAACCACCAGTCCACACCTCCTGCATTTAAGTAAGCTGCTTGTGGGGTGGAGGGGGGAATGGGAGTCCATTAATGGGTGTGCCATATTTCTGTGCTGTGTCATTATGTTTCGTCTCTAATGTATTTAAATTTAAAATTTAAATTTATTTTTTTTATTTTTCCAGCCCTTGATATACTTGATGTGGCCCTCTGGCTAAAATAGGATTCAAAGATAAAATCCTAAAACACGCAGAGGAACAAGTGTTGCTGAAGGAAAGTCAGCATGGCTTCTGTAAGGGTATGTCTTGCCTCACAAACCTTTTGGAATTCTTTGAAAAGGTCAACAGGCACGTGGATGTGGGAGAACCACTGGATATCATATACCTGGATTTTCAGAAGGCGTCTGACACAGTCCCCCACCAAAGGCTGCTGAGGAAACTTCACAGGTCCTCTTATGGATTCTGAATTGGTTGAGGGCCAGGAAACAGAGAGTGGGGATCAATGGGCAATTTTCACAATGGAGAGAGGTGGAAAGTAGAGTGTCCCAGGGATCTGTCTTGGGGCCGGTGCTTTTCAACTTGTTCATAAACGACCTGGAGACAGGGATAAGCAGCGAGGTGGCAAAGTTTGCAGATGACACAAAACTTTTCCGGGTGGTAAAGACCAGAAGGGATTGTGAACAGCTCCAGAAGGACCTCTCCAAGTTGGGGGAATAGGCAGCAAAATGGCAGATGCGTTTCAACGTAGACAAGTGTAAAGTGATGTACACTGGGGCAAAAAATCAAAACTTCACCTATTGGCAGTCTGTGACAAATCAGGAGAGAGATATTGGGGTGCTGGTGAACAACTCGATGAAGGTGTCAACCCAGTGTGCAGCGGCGGTGAAGGAGACCAATTCCATGCTCGGGGTAATTAAAAAAGGAGTTGAGAATAAAACAGCCAATATTATCATGCCATTGTACAAATCAATGGTAAGGTCACATCTAGAATATTGTGTGCAGTTCTGGTCGCCACAGCTCAAAAAGGACATAGTGGAGCTGGAGAAGGTGTAGAAGAGAGTGACCAAAATGATTACAGGACTGCGACGCCTCCCTTATGAAGAAAGACTGCAGCGTTTGGGGCTCTTTAGTCTGGAAAAAAGGCGCCTGAGGTGGGACATGACTGAGACATACAAAATTATGCACGAAAGGGATAGAGTCAAGAAAGGGATGTTCTTTTCCCTCTCTCACAACACCAGAACCAGGGGACATCCACTAAAACTGTTGGGAGAATCAAAACAGATAAAAGGAAATACTTTTTTACCCAGTGGGTAATTAAGCTATGGAACTCCTTGCCATAGGAGATGGTGATGGGATTGGAAAATTTCTGGAGGACAAGTCCATTGTGGCCTACACGCCATGATGGGTTGTTATGTGCAACTTCCTTACATTAGAGCTTCTTCAGAGTACTGGGTGCAAGGGAGTGGCAACAGGATGCAAGCATCTTGTTGTCTCGTGCCTCCCTGGGGCACCTGGTGGGCCGCTGTGAGATACAGGAAGCTGAACTAGATGGGCTTTTGGCCTGATCCAGCAGGGCTCTTCTTATGTTCTTATGTAATGTTTAGGGACCCCTGCTTTAGGGGAAAGTGATCATAAATTTCAATAGGGACAAACGCAAATAACCCAAGACGCAGGTATACAATGGGAGAAACCTGGCTTGGCAGCACAACATGTGAGACAGATCTTGGAGTTGCGGTCGATCACATGATGAACATGAATCAGCAGTGTGATGAGGCAGCAAAGAAGGCCAATGTAATTTTAGCCTGCTTTCATAGAACCGTAGCTTCCAAGTCACGAGAAATTGTGGTTCCATTTTACTCCGCATTGGTGAGACTCCACCTGGAGTCCTGTGTTCAATTCTGGGCACCTCAGTTCAAGAAAGATGCAGCCAAACTGGAGCAGGTTCAGAGAAGAGCAACGAAGGTGATCAGAGGGCTGGAAATGTTTAGCGTAGAGCAGTGTTATTCAAACTTTTAGACCAGGACCCACTTTTTAGAATGGCACTCATTTGGCGACCTCCCGAAGTGCTGCCATTAACCTGGAAGTGATGTTGTGGCAGGAAGTTACAGCAACAAGCAGGAACTGCTAATATTGTAACAGTAAAATGACACTCCTGAAATGCGAACTGGCATTCTTGGACTGCGGCAATTGCACAACCATGAAACATCCCTGACAAAAAGCAAGATGAGGACAAAATACGTATGATGTAAAAACACTCAACTAAAAATACATTTTTTTAAAAATCCTCACTTGAAAATTCAAATCGTTAACACTCACAAAAAGAATATAACAAGAATAAGGTCTGCAGTATCCAAGATGTCTGCTCCAAGCTTTCTGCGACCCACCTGACATCAGGTCACGACCCACATTTTGAATAATACTGGCCTAGAGAAGAGAAGGCTGAGAGGGGATATGATAGCCCTCTTCTTAGTATCTGAAGGGCTGACATAAGAAAGAAGGGACAAATGTGTTCTCACCTGCCTATTATAACAGAACTCGGCCCAATGGGTACAAACTGCAAAAGATATTCTGGCTGGACATCAGGAAGAATTTCTTGACGATAAGGGCGGTTTGACAGTGGAACAGATTGCCGAGGGAGGTGGTGGATTCTCCCTCACTGGAGACCTTCAAGCAAAGGCCTGGCAGGGGGTTGAATTAAATGACCTTGTAGGTCACCTTCCATCTCTATGATTTCAAGTCTCCCCGCAAATGACTGGAAAGCCACCAATCCACACATGAGTTCTCTCTAACGCATATGAGACTCTGGAGCCCGGTGGGACATTCCGCACCCAGTGCCAGCGAAGGGGAACAGGCCGATTCGAACCACCAAGAGGGAAACACAAGAAGACTGGGAGAGGGAAGACCTGTGTGGCCACCTTTGGCTCTCTCATTAATCCCGACTGCGGCTGGTTCAATTCAGGGCATGCGCTTGGAATGCCAAGGGCAACAGGCAAGATGAGAATAAAATATTACGTAAAAACTAAAAACAAAACTTAAAAAACCCTTGCTTGAAAATTCAAACTATTAACACTCACAAAAGGAAATCTAGCAAGAGTAACATCTGCAGCTTGCAAGATGGATGCTCCCAGCTTTCTGCAACTCACCGGACAACAGGTCCCAACCCACAGTTTGAGTAACTCCGGGCTAATGGGGTCTCAGCTATCTGACATATCAGGAGAGAAATCTAGGGGTGCTGGTGGACAACTTGATCAAAGTGTCAACACAGAGGGCGGCGGCAGTGAAGAAGGCCAATTCCATGCTCTGGATAATAAAAACGGAGGCTGAGAATAAAACAGCCAATATTATTATGCCTTTGTACAATCGATGGTAAGACCCGATCCAAAGTACTGAGTATGGTTCCGGTCACCACATCTCAAAAAGGACGGAGTGGAACTAGAAAAGGTGCAGAAGACGGCAACCAAAATGATTACAGGGCTGGGGCACCCTCCGAAGTGAGGAAAGGCTGCAGCCCTTGCGGCTCTTCACTCTAGAAAAAAAAGTGCCTGACAGGGGATTTGTTTTTATGCTGGGGAGGACAGCGGGATGTTTTATTCCCTATCACAAAACAGCGGAACTTGGAGACAGCCACTAAAACTGAGTGTTGGGAGAGTTAGAAAAGAAAATATTTCCGTAACCCGATGTGTAATTAGGCTGTGGAACTCCTTGCCACAGGATGGTGTGATGGAATCTGGCCAAGATGCCTTTCAAAGGTGATTGGACAGAGAAAAACTGTATCCACTTCGTACAAGCCGTGGAGACAGTATGCACCCTCCAGACTTCAGAAATAGGTTTCAGCTTAACTCTGCACGCCAGAAGCAAGGGAGCAGAACAGAATGCAGGCATTTCGTGGCCCTGCATGCTTGCCTGAGGCACCTGGTGGGTCAGTCTGAGACACAGGAAGCTGGGCTGGACAGGCATCCTCCAGCAGGATGTTTTTTATTCCTGGGGAGGGGAAAGAGGAGGAGCTGCTGCTTCAGCCCCTCGCCAGTGCTCCCAGTCCCGGAAGTCCCAACTGCACATGCACCAACACCCTCTCCTCGCAAGGCCCATCCAGGCCCTTTGCTGCCCTGCTCTGTCCCCAGGCTTCCTCCACTGCTGGAGGCAGGAGGCTGGGCTGGCCTGGGCTGTTCCCCCCACAAGGGGCCAGTCATGAGTGGCACCAGGCAAATCCTACCCCTTCTGAAGAGGCCAATCTCAATGGGGAGATCTCGAGACAACTTCCAATCAAGAGCAAAACAAACCTCAATCAGCAATAGACAATCAAAGACAATCAGCGCCAAACCAGACAAGCAGAGGCACAGCGTCTCACGAACCAGGCATGGCCGTGGGCCACCCACAATTCCTCCTCTGTGTTGGGGGGGGGGAGGGTGTTGTGTTATAGGAAGAATGGTTTTTCTCTAAGGATTGTGGGATTGGGGCAAGAGCAAGATGGGAGATCGCTGTAGCCAGCTGACCCCTTGCAACATCATAGGAAACCGCGTAATTGGCTTGCCCCTTGCAACACAGAGCGAGAAAGATCGGAAATTAAGCATCCTGCTTTGAGCAACAGGGAGATAGTGGAGCCGCGAGACCGCTAATCTTGTTACTAGTTAAGCTTGTTAGCTTGTTTGCCGAGACTTCCTGAGCTAATCAAGCAGCCTTCTGATGTGTATTCAAGGCAATCAAGCCAGGTTATTGATTTCTAAGCAAACATCCTGTAAAACTGTAATAAAAATGGTGACCATGCTGCAATAAATCAGAACCTTATTGATCATATTGGTCTGCGTGTTCTCCCTCGCAATCGGCAACACGGCAAATGGTGACCCCTGCGACGTGATTGGAAGTAATCAGCAGGGTGGGGCGAGGTAACATCCCGGACGGGGAGGATCGCTGCGGATCGCTGCGGATAGGACCCAAAGGATCCCCCGGAACGCCTAAAGGGAGGCGAAAAACGGAAGAAGTGGCCACGGCTGGCTGGTGAGTCAGGATAAAAAAATAAAAAAGGGAAGCTGATCGACAAAGTCCAAAGGGTGACGGTCGGATCAGGGACGGGATGGGAATAGCCGTATCGGCTTCGGAGACGGAAGGGCTCCGTGAATTGGCCCCGAAGTATGAATGCAAGTTGAAAGAGAAAGATGCGAGCACACTCTGTCAGTGGGCTCGGAGGCGGGGCCATTTGAGGGACTTGACGGACGTATTTTCAAAACCGGCTTGGAAAAATGTCGGAATGGATTTGTGGAGTCTCGTGCAAGAAGGACAGCCAGAGGCGTGTAAACTAGCTCCAATCTGCGGGACGTTAAATAAAATCATAGACAAGCTTCATGGAGAGGTCGAAGCAAAAAGGGCACACCTCTGTGTCCCAATTTCTTCTCTGCCTCTCTGCCTGTTATCTTTGTGTCATCCTTAAGGCCTGATATTGTTGCAACACTTCTTTTCCTTTTTTTTGAGCTCATGCCTGGTACCATGGTATATTTTTTGGTTTTGTGCACTACTTGTCCTCTGTTTAGAAAAATTTGGGTTAAGTTTAAACACTGGTGCGCATCAGAGTGCAATTTTAAACCTTGCCAAGAAAAAAAACCATATGATCTTTAGAGGGTGTTCTAAATTAAATGCATAATTGTCTATTGGTGTTTTGTGGCTAAACTTGCGCATGTGGAAATCATAAGAATGCTTCAGCAATCATATTATACTGTAAGGGGCAATTGCAAATCTAGGGCACGCTACAGCAGAACAAGACTTAGAGGCCTTTTGTAGTCCAACCAGATGTTGCCGCCTGGAAAAAGGCAACCCCCGTTCAGCGCTAAAGACATGGCCTGTTCCCCACTGTATAATCATAATTAGCTGCGTAGCATATATGATTTCTCAAAGTAAAGTAAAAGGTTGGTTTTGTATGTGAGTGTTTTACATGTTTGTTGTCCCTGTGGGGCTGTGGAACCAAGTGTGATTTCAGCCTCAATCCAAAGAACTCTGCACGATCCCAGGAACAAGCGAGCAAAGGAAAGCCCCAAACAGGAGCACTCTGTGTTGCTTCCTTAAAGAGAGAGAAAGGAGCAGGTTTGCACCTTACTTGCACACTTGCAGGGAGCTTCGTTGCAGTCCAAAGGCCAGGTCTAAAGTTTTTTCAGCCATTCTTAGAATATGCCCCCCCCTCTTAGCCCAGTGAAGGGAGTGAGTGAGTTGGGTTTTCCAAACCCCCTCCTCTTTCCTATCAAGCAAAGCAGCAAGTCTGTTAGACTCTCTGCCACTGTAACTTGTAACAAAATCTTACTCTAAGCCTTGTTTTATAGCATTTCCATAAGTGCAGCAAAGAAAAGCAACAACCTCCTGCTAATATTTCCTGCGCATCACATTGAAATTAATTGCCTATCCAAGAGCATTACCTCTAATGAAATTCTTTTCGCCTAAATGCAATTTTACATAGGAGTCTTAAATATGCCAAGCAAATAAATGTTGCTAACTACAAAAAGTATATGCTTTCTTTCCAAATAACTTACTTTTTCGACAGACTAGGCAGCAAAGCGTCACGTGAAGATGAGCCCTCAAAACTCTGCTATTAAAAGGAGCACTAATCAAAAAAGTTTGTTTTCAAATGCAGGAAAAAGAAAGCAAGTTTAAAAATGCCATGACAGTGTGCATCTATTCTTCTTTCTTAAAGTCATCTATTCAACCCTAAAACTGCAGTCACCCAAAAAAGAACCTCACAGAAAGATGCAGAACTGCGGCATTCGAGCAGCTTCCATCAAAACAAAAGCAAGGGACTCCAGAAAAAAGACTTTTGCAGCCATGCTGGCTGAAGCTACCTCTTAACATCCACTATCAATGCTAATTTCTGTTTTCTCTCACCTGCGTAAACCAATGCTTGTATATGTTATGTAATCATTGTGCAAACCCATGTCCCTTATGCCAAACCTTTACACGTATAAGTCCCCATCCAAACCAACCTCAACTTCACATACCAAAGCTTTTTTAAAAGAAAAGGGGGAGCTAGCCCCCTGGATCCCTGCCCTCATGGCCCTCAAGAAATAGTAAAAGAAAAGTCTAGAAAAGTTTCTTCTTAGAAAAATTTTCTTCTTAGTAAAAGCTCCTTTTGGACAACTCTGGTGGGAAAACACTTAACTTTATGGCAAAATTGTTTCCTTTATAAATACCCCATTGTGGTAAATTTGGCCTTAACGGGAAAAACACTTGCATTGCCTAATGGTCAGATGCACACAACGCCATATCTGGGAGAGGGGGGGGGCGGCCAGGGTGGCTGCAAGGATGCAGGGAAGGAAAGATTAGTGAACATCCTCCCATTACATACAGCATGTGAATGAAGAATTGGTGCAGACAACTGTACGTCGCCTGTTCCCCCCCCCCCAGTCTTAAAGAAATGAGAAATGCGAATCTAATGTCTGACAACAAGAGGCTATTTTTAGCCTAAAGCTACCCAATTTAGGCAAGTCCTGCCAAAAATCCAATCAATCCTTATCTGCCAAACTGTGGTTTCCCAACAGAATAGCTCAAAGTGAATTAAAACACAGGAAAAACACTTAGACACAATAAACATAACTGTCGTGCAAAACCGCATCAGAAAGCTAAACGCCATATTGCCCTACCTGCTGCACGCGTTTCAACCTACGCTATTCATAGTAACTATATGTATTATAATGTGTTTATTTGGTCCTTGTTTTTTTTTGTATTCAAAAATGTTGCCTCTAGAACTTCACAGCAGCCTTTTAAAAAAGAGAGGGGGAGGTGTTGTGTTATAGGAAGAATGGTTTTTCTCTAAGGATTGTGGGATTGGGGCAAGAGCAAGATGGGAGATCGCTGTAGCCAGCTGACCCCTTGCAACATCATAGGAAACCGCGTAATTGGCTTGCCCCTTGCAACACAGAGCGAGAAAGATCGGAAATTAAGCATCCTGCTTTGAGCAACAGGGAGATAGTGGAGCCGCGAGACCGCTAATCTTGTTACTAGTTAAGCTTGTTAGCTTGTTTGCCGAGACTTCCTGAGCTAATCAAGCAGCCTTCTGATGTGTATTCAAGGCAATCAAGCCAGGTTATTGATTTCTAAGCAAACATCCTGTAAAACTGTAATAAAAATGGTGACCATGCTGCAATAAATCAGAACCTTATTGATCATATTGGTCTGCGTGTTCTCCCTCGCAATCGGCAACACGGCAGGAGGGCCTGGCACAACAGTGCTCTTGACATCCAGAAAGGCCCCACCAGACACCTCCATGGCAACATGATGCTGGACGAGTCGCTGCCCCAACGACAGGCTACGCCGCACTCCAGCCCTGCAGCTTCCTCCACCATACCCAGCTGCTCTGCCCGTCCACCTGCCTGGATGTGAGGACCGCATGGCGCCTGGCCCGCCTGATGCGAAGCCTGCGGACAGCACATCTCGTCTAGATAGGCTGGTAAGGAGTGCTGGGGAGGAGGTAGCGGTAGTGGTGCATGTTGGCACCAACAACGTGGGGAAATGTAGCCTGGAGGTCCTGGGAGCTAAATTTAAGTTGCTAGGCAGGAAGCTGAAGGCCAGGACCCCCAAGGTAGCGTTCTCAGAAGTGCTACCCGTTCCACGCGCAGGGCCAGCTAGGCAGGCGGAGGTCAGGGGTCTCAATGCGTGGATGAGACGGTGGTGTCGGGAGGAGGGGTTTAGATTCGTTAAGCACTGCGGGACGTTCTGGGACAAGCCAGGCCTGTACAAGAGGGACGGGATTCACCTGAACCAGAATGGAACCAGACTGCTGGAGCATAACATTAAAAAGGTGGCAGAGCAGCTTTTAATCTGACTCCTGGGGGAAAGCCGATAGGAGCCGAGCAGCGTCCAGTTCGGAACTCCTCGTCCCTATGGGAGGAGGAGGGTGGAGGAGTACCACAGAGTAATGTCGGAGTACAAAATAGGACTGCAAGCGGGAATGCAAGCGACAGTTGGTCCAGTAGAAAAAGAGGTGAGGTGAATGGATCAAGTAAGGGTCCCTACTTAGGGAACCCCCTATATAGGTGTTATTATGCAAATGGCCAAAATCTCCGAGCAAAGATGGGGGAACTGGAATGTTTGGTGGCTAACATTGATACAGTAGACATAACGGAAACCTGGTGGAATGCAGAGAACCAGTGGGATACCACAGTCCAAGGCTATAAACTCTATAGGAGGGACAGTGAAGGGCGTGTTGGCGGTGGGGTGGCCATCTATATCAAAGAAGGGATAGAATCCAGCAGAGTAGAAACTGAAGGTGGGCCGGACTCCACCATAGAGTCACTGTGGGTTAAACTACCAGGCCATAAGAGCGATGTAGTAGTGTGGGGGGGATGCTATCGTCCTCCTGATCAAAAACTTGAAGGGGACCTTGAAATGAGGAAACAAATCAGGGCGTTGACCAAGAGAGACAGGATTGTAATCATGGGGGACTTCAATTATCCTCATATCGACTGGCTCAACTGGTGCTCTGGTCAAGAAAGAGAGACCGGATTCCTTGACATGCTGAATGACTGTGCCTTAGAGCAGCTAGTCATGGAGCCCACCAGAGGACAGGTGACTCTGGATTTAATATTGTGTGGTACTCAGGACCTAGTTAGGGACGTAAGTGTTACTGAGCCATTGGGGAACAGTGACCTGCTGCGATTGGTTTTGCCATGCATGTCCAGGAAAGAGTGCAGAGCACATCTGACACAAGAACTCTTGACTTTCGAAGGGCAGATTTCCCTCAGACAAGGAGGCTAGTCAGAAAGAAATTGAAAGGGAAGGTAAAAAGAGTCCAGTCCCTCCAGGCGGTGTGGAGGCTGTTTAAAATAATAGTAGCACAGGCCCAGCAGAAATGTACACCACAAAGAAAGAAGGGCTCGATTAGGTCCAGGAGGGTGCCTGCATGGCTGACAAACAAAGTGAGAGAGGCCATAAAGAGCAAGGAAGCTTCTTCCGTAATTGAAAGTCTTGCCCGAATCATGAGAATAAAAAAGAACAAACTCTGGCAAAAGACATGTGAGAGGATGATAGGCCAAGAAAGAGTTTGAGGAACGCATGGCCAGCAACATAAAGGAGAACAAGAAAAGCTTCTTCAAGGGAAGGGTTGAGAATAAAACAGCCAAATTCATTATACCATTGTACAAATCGATGGTAAGGCCACATCTAGAGTATTGCGTACAGTTCTTGTCACCACATCTGAAAAAGGACATAGTGGAGCTAGAAAAGCTGCAAAAGAGAGCAACGATGAAAATGATTATGGGGCTGGGGCACCTCCCTTATGAAGATTGCAGCGTTTGGGGGGCCCTCAGTCTGGAAAAAAGGCGCCTGAGGGGGGACATGACTGACACATATAACATTATGCACAGGAGGGATAGAGTAGAGGGATGTTCTTTTCCCTCTCTCACAATACCAGAACCAGGGGGCATCCACTGAAATTGAGTGTTGGGAAAGTGAGAACAGATAAAAGGAAATACTTTTTTACCCAGCGGGTAATTAAGCTATGGAACACCCTGCCACAGGAGGTGGTGATGGCATCTGGCCTAGATGCCTTTAAAAGGGGACTGGATGGATTTCTGGAGGAAAAATCCATTGTGGGCTATACGCCATGATGGGTTGTGCAACCTCCCTACATTAATAATAGGCTACTTCAGAATGCCAGGTGCAAGGGAGTGGCAACAGGATGAAAGCATCTTGTTGTCTACTGAACTCCCTTAGGCATCTAGTGGGCTACTGTGAGATACAGGAAGCTGGACTAGATGGGCCCTTGGCCTGATCCAGTGGGGCTCTTCTAATGTTCTTAAGGAGGTGGGTAGAAAAAAAGCAGAAAGAGCATGTGGTTGGGGAACGGAACCCCTGCTAACTGCGCAAGAGGCACTTTTCCAAGTAGTGCTCCTCTTATATTTAACCGGGGGAGCGTAATTGTCCCTCTTCACCCTTGCGCAATGTCTTCTATAGTGACTGTTGCTGGTGGTGTTCTGCATTTTTTTTAGATTGTGAGCCCTTATGGGATAGGGAGTCATTTAACTTTATTATTATTTGCCTGTAAACCGCTTTGGAAACTTCATGTTGAAAAGTGGTATATAAATGCTGATTGATTGATTGATTGATCCCCAAGCACAGCAAACCACGACTCTTGGATGGAAAGCAGCCTCGCGAGAGATGGCAGCGGGCCCCAGGCAGCACACTGAGCTCTGCAGCTGCGCAAGGAACGTGAGCGGGCGCTTCCCAACTTCAACATCAACACAACAGCCCCCGGGGCAACAGGTCGCCACAGAGCGCCTACTCAGGATGCAGAGGACCCCAGGAGACTCCCCTCCAGGCAGCAGCACCATCTACGGCTGGGGAAGGACATGGAGAGCCACTGCTGCCCATCCCCCGACCAGTCAGGACAAGACAGCTCTGCACATCCCCACACACTCCTCTCCCAGCGCAAGTCACAGAAGTGAACGTTAATGGGAAGGAAGGGCAACAGGGGGGAGGGAAAGATCAGGACCCACACCTGGCTGAGGACTGCACCCTCACTCCCATGTCGAAAAACAGCGCAGCTCAGAACACAGGTCAACTAGCCACTCTCTATGTCTTCTGGCTCTGCCCACCTCCCACCACTTTCTGACCTTCCCAGCCTGGCTTCTGAACAAAGATCCTGCCCCAGAGTCAAGGCACACATTTAAAGCACCCCCCATCATACCTCTGTGGCTGGACTAAGGCTGCCTGGCAGCACTTCAGACGTCACCGTTGTGCTTGGCGGGCTGCAGGAGAAGTCCCACGTGTTCACGGGCTGCACGTACTCAATCGGCTTCGAGCGATCAATGCTCTTGGGATTGTCGAGCAAAGTCACTTCATAAAATTCTTGAATGTCTGGAGACAGAGAGGACATTTGGCCATCAGTTTCAGGCAAGGCTAGCAGAAGTCACGGCTGCCCTGGCGAGTTACAGCACAACCCAAAGGAAGGGTGTGTAGGATTTCAGCCTAAATTCAATCAGACAATTCTCCTCTACTAGGAGAGCAGCAGCAGCAGCAGCACTACAACACTTTGAACGGAACAGCAGCCAGCTGGTGGCCTGCAAACCTAGAAACCCTGAGAGCCGAGGACTCCCTCAAGACACAGCATGAATTTCTGAAGGCATCAGGCTGGACACAGGGACAATTTGAGCTGCCAGTTTAGCAAATGGCTGCAGATGGCAACCAAGTCATAAACACCTGACCAGGACAAAATGGGGTTGACAGGAGGATGTAATCTTGCTTGACAAAACTCTCAACACATGAGGTGCCATGGCATCAAGAGAGCAGCCTTCTCAGTCTCAGTTCTATCATGCCCACCAAGATCAACTAGAAAAGCCGCCCTCAGTTTACCAACCACGTGGGCACACAGAAGACTCTCTGCAGCTGCCCCTTCCCCGCAGTACAAAGCCAGAGTTGGAATATGCTCCAGAAGAGGTTGCAAAAGCCTCTGTACAAGTTGTCTGTTAGCTGACAGGAATGGAACGAGAGGTGCATTCAACATTAGTGCAGACAACACTACTTATAAACTGAACTGGCACAGGGCAGTGCCTGAGACACTAAGCAGGAGGTCAGGACCCGGCTGGTTCCAGTCCCACCTCTGCCACAAATGTTCAAACTACTCTCTGTTGAGCAAGAGCACCCACGTCTCTGAACTAACAAAACAAATCTGAAACCAACCAACTGAAAGGAACGTTCTTGCTTTCAAAATGGTCAGAAAATTTCAAACAATTTTGGATACAATTCCATGACCTAGGCATTTTTGGACTCTCTAAATCAATGTTCTTCAGGGTTCTGATGCCACATAAGGGGGTGGGGGGTGAGCAGGCAGCAGCTGGAGTTTAACTTATGCCATGAAAAGCATTCTGTGTGCACCTGTGGACAAAATGCTGCAAAAGGTGTTCCGAGTATCAGAAATTGTCACTTTTCTGATTTTCTTTTTAACTTTCACTGTGAAATGTTTTACTTTTGGTTTCAGGAACACTTGTTATATTAAAGCCACATTAGAAAAAGCTTTGCGTTGAGATTCAAGACCAAGGATCCCATTGAGCAAGGTACAGACATGCAAGTCCGTTTTGAATAGAAAGTGCAAAAGTAGGAATTTCAATAAAAAGCATATATTGGAGACTACTGTGTGGATCACCAGTCTCACACTGTATTGCTTTGGGGTTGTTTCATGGCAAAGGCTGAAGATCCCTGCTCCAAGTATTTGTAGCTGCTAGAGGCATTTGCGAAGTCCGCTATTTGTTTTCCTCAGCCCATTCAGTAAGACTGTAACCCTATTTTACTCCCCAAAAACAAACACCTCTGGTCACAGAAAAGCCCTGGGCAGCCAATTTACTCGCGAGGCGTCCCCTGAAGGCTGGCCGTCCGCAGCAGGACACGCGGGCAAGGCTGGGTGGGACCCCCCCCCCCAGCACCGCCCGCCCAGTTGCTCTCGGGCTCGGCCGCACTGCCCGAGAGTCCTGCCCCTTCCAGGGGGCGGCGTCGCTGCCGCCCCCTCCGCTGCCTGCCACGGCGCTCGCACGCGCCAGAGCCCCGGGGGGAGCGGCCCGCAGGCAGGGCGAGGGGCTCACTACACGGGCGGGCCCTGACCAGGCAAGCGGGGGCCTCTCAACGGGCCGCTCCCCCGAGCCCGCGCTCGGCAGCCGGGAGGGAGGGAGGGAGGCGGGCGGCTGGCCCAGAGCGCGCACCTGTTGACGGGCCGCAGGGCAGAACCGGGCGGAAGCCGCGCGCGGCACGGCCTGGCACGGCCACCCGGCCCCTTCCGCCGGCGCCAGCACAGCACAGCCCAGCCCAGCCCGCCCGCTGCAGCCCCCGCGCCCGGTCAGCGGGAGGCGCTCGTGCGGCGCGGAGGGGGCCCGGCCGGCCCAGACCGCCCGCCCGCAGCAGCCCCGGCGGGACCTACCGATGAGCGCCTGGAAGAGGCTGCTCTGGAAGATGCCGATGACGCGCTCCAGCGAGCTCCGCAGCTGCCGGTCCTCCACCTGGCCCAGCCTGGCGCGGTAGTCCTCCAGCAGCAGCAGCGCGCGACGGGTGTCTGCGGGGGGGAGAGAGGGAGGGGGGAGAGCGCGGGTGAGCGGAGGGGGGAGAGAGCAGCGCACACGCGCAGGACCCCCCCCCCGCACTCCGCCACGGCCCCCGCGGGCTCCTCGGGGCGCAGACCCACCGGCCGACCCACCGCCCCCCCTCGCCCGCGGCGCACCCTCTTTCCTGACGGGCATGGCGGGGTCGGTCCGCCGGCCGGCCGGCCCGTCCTCCCTCCTGCCTGCCTGTTCGGGGCCGGGGCGGCTGCTAGTGCCGGGCGCGGGGGACAGTCCGGCCGCCTTCGCCGCGCTCGAAAACTCCAAACTTTCCAGGCAAGATGGCGGCGCGGCGCGGGGGCGGGGCTCGGGCTGGGCCGACCAATCCGGGGCGCCTCCGCGGCCCGGCCAGGGAGCGCCCGGGCCCTGCCCGGAAAGTTAGGGGCGGGGCCGTCCGCGCCCTCCTCCGCGCGCCGAGGGGCGGAGCCCCACCCCGGAGCCCCACCCCTCCCTCCGCTGGTCGGCTGGCCGGCCGGCTGGCAGCGGAGCCCGTCCGGACACGTGGCGGCCCGTCGTCGTCCCTTCCGTCCCGCGGCCGGCGCCGGGCCCTCACCCGGGGCAGGCTAGTCCCGCACAGCCGGGGCGGCGCGTGGTGGCCCGAGAAGCCCCCTCGCAGGGTGGTGGTTGCTGCTGCCGCTGCCGCTGCCAGAACCCCGGGAGGGAAGGGCCGGGACCAGGCGCCCCGACGGGGCGGGCCGTGGCTGCCGCCGCCGCTGCTGCCTCCGCCGCCCTACCCTTTCCGCGGGTCTGGGCTCCTTAGGGAGTGGGGCCGGGGGCTGCCTGTGAGGCGCCTGCCCTTCCTTCCAGAGCGCCCGCGGGGAGCCCGGGCTGAGCAGGGGCGCCTTCTCCCCTCCGCTCGAGCTGGCCTGCGAGCCGCGCCCTCGCCTTGCCGCCCCGGACCGCTCGGCGGCTCTTGGGGGGCTGCCCAGGGCAGGCAATGCGGAAGCCCTTGCAGCCGCTCCAGGGTCGGGCGGACTGGCGAGGGGAGCGGGGCGCCCCAGGACCACGAGGCAGCTCCGTCCTCCCCTCTCTCTCATTTCCCGGGGCGGGGGGAGCCTACTTCCCGATTTGCTTCCTTCGATAGGACCCAGCCCCCGGCCCCAGCGCTCCCTGCCTCCCTCCTGCGTGGGCTCACCGATCCTGACCCGTGGCCGCCCTCAGCCACAGAACTGACCGTCAGCAGCCTCGCGGGCACCGCGCTTGGCCTGTGCCTTGGAGCAAGGCTGGAGCCCCCAGGACCCAACTTCCCAGTGGCGATGCCGCTGCGGCTTGGACCCAGCTGAAGCAGACGGCCATGTGGCTGGGGCAAGAAGGCTCCCTCTCTCCCCACACACCGGAAGGAGGGTGTTCTCATCCTTGCTGATGGGGGTGACTGCAGGAGGACAGCAGGAAGGCCGGTGGGCCATCTGGCATGGGGCAATCTGTGCCCAGGCCCAGGGTGAAAATGAGGGCCCAGGAGCTAAAGGAGGGGGCCAGAAATTTCTGGGGATCACCTATGTTCACAGCCTGTGAGGGGCTCTGAGAGTGCTGCCATGGGTGCACGGCTGCAGTGACTGCCTCGAGCCATACGTGCCGGACCAGGGAACGCACACGAGACACTCCTTAGCACGGCGTCACATCTGGGAGGAAACTGGCCTGCTACAGTCTGTGGATTCGCTTCCCATGCAGGAGTGTCTGGGAGCTCAGGGACTACAGCCGCTGCAGAAGAGAGTTTTGGTACATGCAGGATGTTTCCATTCTATTGTTCTTGTTGTTCAGTCGCTAAGTCGTGTCCGACTCTGTGACCCCATGGACCACAGCACGCCAGGCCTCCCTGTCCTCCACTAGCTTCCGGAGTCTGCCCAATTTCATGTTCATCGCTTCGGTGACACTGTCTAACCATCTCATCCTCTGCCGCCCCCTTCTCCTTTTGCCTTCCATCTTTCCCAGCAGGAGGGTCTTTTCTAAAGAGTCCTCTCTTCTCATGAGGTGGCCAAAGTATTGGAGCTTCAGCTTCAGGATTTGTCCTTCCAGGGAGCAATCAGGCTTGACTTCCTGGAGGATTGACCGATTGGACCTCCTTGCAGTCCAGGGGACTCTCAACAGTCTTCATAATTCAAAAGCATCTATTCTTCGGCGCTCTGCCTTTCGTATGGTCCAGCTTTCACAGCCATACTGGGAAAACCATCGCTTTGACTATGCGAACCTTTGTTGGCAGGGTGATGTCTCAGCTTTTGATTAAGTTGTCTAGGTTCACCATAGCTTTCCTCCCAAGAAGTAAACGTCTTTTAATTTCATGGCTGCAGTCACCATCTGCGGTGATCTTGGAGCCCAGGAAGATAAAGTCTGTCACTGCTTCCATTTCTTCCCCTTCTATTTGCCAGGAAGTGATGGGAGTGGTGGCCATGATCTTAGTTTTTTTAATGTTGAGCTTCAAGCCAATTTTGGCACTTGCTTCTTTCACCCTCATCAGAAGGTTCTTTAGGTCTTCCTCACTTTCTACCATTAGTTTCCATTCTAGTGTGAGCCTAAATAAAGTGAGATAAAGTGTGGTGCCTGCCTGCCCCAGAGGAGAGGGCCGTTTCCCCTTTCAAGGGGCTCCGGCTGCTGCAGGACCAGGCTGTGCCCTTTGCCACCCTGCAAATGGAGTTTGTGTGGGCTGCCCCCCCCCAAAGAGCAGACTAGCTCCCTCCGTGGCAGATGGGGGTGGGGGGCTGCAGCTGGGGGGCAGAACAGGCCCCACCTGGAGACAGAGGAAGGGGCTGCTGCTGGAAGAAATTGCCGTGCAGGAGCGGCTCGCGGGAGGGTCTCCCTGGCCTGCAGACTCAGAGGAGAAGCACAACTGGGAAGAAGCTGAAACCCTGATCTTAGTTGCCTTCCCCCAAGAAGGTTTAATAGCAGGAGACGGCATGACGTCATTTTCTTGAAGCCACATCCGGGCACCTGCCGCCATATTTGTTGACTCAGTCAGATCATTGCCGCCAAGGAGGATTGCCGCGAATTCATGAATGAAAATCTCCCTGCACGTGTGTAAAAGTTAATATCAACCTCTTTAATCGTGCCTGCGTGTTCACACTTTATTTTTCCGCCTTTCATTTTCTACTGTAATATTTATGAAATTCTGAACATTAACATAATTTTTTTTATGGGGCATGACCGTTTTAGTTTTGCTTGTGTAGATTTCAATAAAGTCTGTCAAAATAGTGCAATCTGAGTTTAAATAGACAGCAAGTATGTTCAGTAATATTATTATGAGGAATTTAACCTTGTAATTGCATATAAATCATAATAAGGTTACCAATAATGTGTCTACATGATCACATGTTTTTATTTTCGTAAGTATTTAAGGAATAAACTATTAAATCCTAAACAGTACGAGCAAAGCAATCTGAAATGCTTGGAATGAGGATTGTTTTGAGTTAACTAACATGGCGGCTAAGCCCGCCCACTGGCTTCACCTCACGAGCATTAGTGCGTTAAGGGATGCCGTCTCCTGCTATTAAACCTCTCTGGCTTCCCCACATTGGCAGGCTTGTTCTGGTCACATGATGTGGGGTAGGTCGCAGTGATGTCATATATCGTGGGTGGAGCCTGAGGAGCAGCTGCTCCAGGTGCAGTTCAAAGGGTGGGCGCAATTTTTGCAATGTCAAAATGCAAACAACAGCACCTGCAAATATTTTGCACCCCCCCCCTTTTCAAACTCACTTCCAGCAAGTGGCTGTATGCTATGCGAACAACTCTCAGAGGTCACGTCGCCACCCACTTCCTTATATGGAGGCTCTCCAGCAAAGAGTTTAATGAACAAGGCATTCCAATCCACCCTCACTTCCGGTTCCTCCAGGTGTCATAAGGAGGCACTTGAGTGGAAAGGAGGGTGAAAGCAACAGAAAACACAGTATGAAAGAAGTCATATGCAGAAAGAAGTCCATCGTTGGCAATGGGTCTTGCTACCGGGTAATTGTGCATAGGATTGTAGACTTAAATGTAAATTGATCTGGCTACTGAAATGGTGGCTACCTGTTAGCAGTCTGTCCCCTTCCAGCTTTCCTTCCCCCCCCTAGTATTTCATTAATAAAATCTATGCACTGTATTAGTTGATTATCATTCTGTTCATGCTTCCAAGCATTGTCTTTTTCTTCTTTTTACTAAGTCTACAATCCTTAGTAGGCCAAGGTGCAGCAGGAGAGAACAAGATCCATAAGAACAGAAGAGCCCTGCTGGGTCAGGCCAAAGGCCCATCTAATCCAGCTTCCTGTATCTCACAGTGGTTTACCAGGTGCTTAAGGGAGCTCAGAAGACAATAAGATGCTTGCATCCTGTTGCCACTCCCTTGCATTTGGCATTCTGAAATAGCCTACTATTAATGTAAGGAGGTTACACCATCCATCATGGCATATAGCCAGTGATGTCATGCAGGGGGTACGCGAGTACCGGTTCCTAGGATTACGGCTGGCCCCGCCCATTCACCCGCCCACTCATCGACTCTGCCCCCTGCAATGTTTGAATTTCCTGCACGTTTGAGTTGCCTGCACATTCTCAGAGCCAGGCAGGCAGCGAGCGGAGCCTTGCCTTGCCACTGAAAAATGAGCTGCTCTGGGGTTTTGGAACTGTTGGGTCACTTTAACATGATGCCAGGCCTCCTTAACATGTTCTGGGGGTGCTGTAGAATACTGTTGCAACTGTTGGGTCAGTTTAAAATTGTCTGAGGCCTCAAAAAGGGCTTTTTTCATGTCACTTCCTGCCACGACATCACTTCTGGCTTATGATGTCACTTCCGGTGGGCAGGTCCCGACACGTGCCAATCAAAAGTGAGTACCTGTTCTTAAATCATTTAGATGACACCACTGCATATAGCCCATGATGGACTTTTCCTCCAGAAATCCATCTACGCCAGATGCCATCACCACTTCCTGTGGCAAGGAGTTCCATTGCTTAGTTACCCACTGGGTAAAAAAGTATTTCCTTTTATCTGTTTTAACTCTCCCAACACTCCTCCCAACTTGGATAAATCCTTCTGGAGCTCTTCACAATCCCCTCTGGTCTTCACCACCCAGAAAGGTTTTGTGTCATCTGCAAACTTGGCCACCTCGCTGCTTATCCCTGTCTCCAGGTCATATAAATGCACAAAGAATGGGAAACAAACAGGGCAGATGTGAAATCCTTACGCAAGAAGACAAATGTGACTTGATGGGCATCCAAGAAACCAGGGTGCAGGGGATGTGATACCCATGACAGGAATGTAGGACTGGAAGGGTGTGACCTGGCAGAAAGGGAAGGAGGACCTTGGATGTAAAAAATCAATACCCCTGCACAGAGAACCAGGGATATGAGCATGGAAGCCAGGTAGACACACTCTGGGAAAGGAAGATACCATCCGTGCAAATCTACTGAATTAGCAGGTGAAACAGAAGTCCCGGCTGATGCTTTCTGAAAATAGCTGAGGTTTCTGTGAAGCAAGCTCTACTGCTAAGGGGAGGCTTCAACTGCCCTGGCGTCTGCTGGAAATCCCACCTGGCTAACATGGGAGGTCCAAGGCATTCTTGCCCTGTGGACGACTTTGCCATTCAGAAGGTGCAATGGGGTCTGCTATCTTGGACTTTATCCTTGCCAGCAGGGAAGAAGGAAGTGAAAATGACCACATCATCTTGGCCAGTGGTCAGGCAACAGGGGTAAATTACCCCAAATGGGGTAAAAATGAAATGAAATTCCTGGGGGTAATGGACGGCCGCGCTGCCGAGACACAGCCGGGCATGCATATGAATCTATTACCCCCGTTCTGGTTCCGTCGCTGGCTGGCTGGCTGGCTGAGTTTTGTTTTGCTCCACTTCGCTGGCCGGCAAACCCCCCCCCCCGACTGCTTTGCGCCTGCTCTGCTTTTCACACCATGGCAGTTTAGAGCACGTGGACGCAGCGAGGAGAGCGGCAGAGCGGCGGTGCGTTGGACCTGAACGGCAGCGGAGCAGAGCGGCAGTGAAGAGGCAAGCCAGGGATGGCCGGGCATCGGAGGTGAGGGAAGGCACGCGTCTTTCCCCCACCCCTACCTCCAGTGCCCTGCCGGGGCACGCATCCCCCCCCCCTCGTTGCCCTGCGGGGGGAACTGCGCACTCCTCGCTGTCCAGCAAGGGACGCGTGGTTCCTCCTGGCAGGACATCGGAGGCTTTGTCTCCCCCCCCCC
>JAJKFI010000418.1:210676-228281 GCA_029204185.1 Lerista edwardsae
CCCCCCCCGCCACCCACTGGGAGCCCCATATGCAGCCCTGCCCCTCCTGTCTGGGAGCCCTCTTGGGCTTATGCCGCCGCCCTCGCCCTGATCGGCACTTGCTCGTTTCCGAGACCAGCCCTGACGCGTGACCGTTTCTCAGGAGCTCCTCCAGCTCCAGGGTGGAAAACGCAACGTTGCTTCCGGCACTTGCTCCTGCGCCCAGCGACACGCAAGGAGAAGCGCTGGGCCAGCGGGGCCGGATTCCCTCCCTGCTCTCTGCACAGACGCCTGTGGCCGGCCAGCAGCTCCTCCGGGACCTTGGCCGGGCTTCAGCCGCGCGGCCTGCAGGCTGGCTCCGGATCCTGCCACCCGCGAGCCCCGCCTGATGTCCGGCGCCCGCAAGAGCCGCTCCGGGCCAAGCCCAGCAGGACGGCGTTTCGCCTGTCAGTGCCGGGATTCCCGTCCGAGCCGAGGCCACTTCGTGGTCTGCTCTGCAGCCTCCGCGCTCCGCGGCACCTGTGAGCCAGGGAGGGCCGACACAGGAGGGCCCCTGCCCGGGAAGGGCACTGGCGCGGCGCCTCCTGGAGCTGCGGGCTGTCCTGCCTCGGCCACCCGCGTGCCCGGCTCGGCGGAGGTCCCGCTGCGCCCCATTCGCCCTGCGCATGCTCGGAAGCGCCGCCGCCGCCGCCGGCTTGTGTCGTCACACGGCCCCTTCCGGCGCGAGCCACGCCCCCGCCTGTGACGACGCGGGCCGGCGTCTTCCTGCCGCGCAGGCCCGCATGGCCGCGCGTGCGCAGAGTGGGCCGGCAATAGAGCCGCGCTGCGTCCGGCCATGGAGGCGAAGTCGTCGGCCTCCGGCAGGCCCGTCAGGGGCATCCTGAAGAACCGCTCGGGCGGCGGCGGCGGCAGCAGCGGAGCGGGCCTAGGAGTGGCCGCGGCGGCCCCGCCTCCCCCGGCCGCGGCCCGGCTGCAGCCTCCGGGCGGTGTCGACGACCACGGGTAGGTGGGCCTCCTCCCCGGCCCGGCGAGTCCCCGGCGGCGGGTGCGGCTGCCGCGGAGCCGGGGCGCTCTGGGGGCGGGGCGGGGCGTGCGCGTGCCTCGCCGACGTGAGCTCCGCCGCCCACCCAGGCGGGCGGCTGAGCGGGGCCGGGTGGCCGAGTCCTCCCTCCCTCCCTCCCTCCCTCCCTCGCCCCGGCGAGAGGCGCTCCGCACTGGACGAGCACGGCGAGGAGAGGGCCGCCGGCCGGCCGGCCGACCGATCCTCCCTCCCTGACGGCGGAGCGAAGGCGGGACGGCTGACGCCCCTCTCTCGGGCCCCCCCCCCCCAGCAAGAAGAGCCAGAAGTGGGACGAAATGAACATTCTCGCCACCTACCATCCGGCCGGCAAAGATTATGGCTTGATGAAGATCGACGAGCCCAGCACGCCCTACCGCAGGTAACGAAGCAGCCGGCCTGCCAGCCAGCGAGGAAGGGGGCGGCCTGGCAGGCTTAGCCAGAGAGAGAGCGCGAGCGAGCGCCTGCGTGTGCTTCCTCGTCCGTCCCCCCCCCCGGGGTGAAAGGGCTGCGTAGCCTCTCCAAGAATGCCACCTCTGCACACTGGCGCCCTTGGCCTTTAGGCCGCCCCCAGGGCCAGGAGCACAAGGCCCCCCCCCCCGCCTGACCCAGAAGGGATTGCGTCACTGCCTTGGGAAAACCGCTTCTCCTGTTTAAGAGAGCCCTCGGCTCTGGGGGTGGGGTGGGGTGGTCTGAGAGGGAGGCTCTCCTGCTCACTCCCTCACGAACCAAAGCTAGGCAGGTGGTGCAGTAAAAATGCAGAAGACTTAGCAGAGTGCAGAAAAGTTAAAATGCTGTGGGGAAACGCAAAGGATAAAGACAAGACATGGAGCAGTTAGGAAATGAGAGAGAATGTGGTTGGCAAGGAGGCCAAAGACCACCAAACAGCTGCCTGCACCCTGCTGCAAGTTACAGGGTACTTTGCCCACCCTGACTCCTTCTGCCATTCTCATGTGACATGACGAATGGGCCAACCCCCAGGGAATGGGCAGATGCTTTCAATGTCAGACATGCACAGGTCACAGAAGGCCTGCGTCTCATGTGAGAGTTGCATTCCAAGGTCAGTGTGCAAGGCCAACATTGTGTGTAGTTGAAAGTCCCTAAAATCCAACAACTGCCTATTGTCTCTTCAAGAATGAAAAGCCCCCCCCCCCCGAGAGACCCAGGGCTTTGTTCTCCCGTTTCAGTCTTGCTGTGGGACATAAACAGAACAAGTGGAACGGCAGGTGAAATGGCCGGCACTGTCGAAGCTTTTGCTGGGCTGAGCACGTACTTGAATTTGCGTCAGTTGATTGCACAGCAGATGCAGGCCGACCGCCTCCCACTGGACTCTCCTGGAGTGGCAGGGAACTGTTCCAGTGGCTCCTGGAGAGGACTGGAATAGGGCAGGATTACTGTCTGTGGACACACAAACAGCCTTTAAGGCCAACACATGCACTTGGCGGACTGGAAAGGAGGATGTTTTCTTGACTGTATTTTTATCTTGACAGCATGGTGGGAGACGACGATGACGAAGAGGGAGTCAGCGACACAGAGTACAACGAAGCCCCAACTGCAGACATGCTGGCCCAAAAGTAAGGGCTCCTGGGAGCAGGCGGCTCCAGCATAGATTTGGGGGCGTAAATGCACGGGCCGGTTCTCCTCTGTGTCTTGGTTTCCACAATTCTGTCCTTGGCTGGTTATCCTGCTGTCTGTCAGTTGTCCGCCTGTCTCATTCTGTAGCATCCTCAACTTCCCTCCCTCCTTGTTGAGGTCCTCAAGATGCTTTCTGGGCCCTGCTTTTTCCCTCCCTACATTTGCTCTTCTCCAGGGCCACTTATGCCGTGAGGATGCTGAGCACACCCACAGACTGTTCTGGTCTTGCTTGTCTGGTGCTTTCTTAGTCTTCGGATGTCCAAGGCTGTACTACGTATCTTTTCCTCGCTCGTACTTTGTATGGGTCAACAACTCTACCCGTCGCCCTGTGGCTCCGGTGTACAACTTTGCTTGCACTGAAGTTATTCCCAGCGTGTTCCAACTTGTCTTGGTATAGCTGTGCAGAGTTCTCTGCACCTCTCACCTGTCTCTGCTAAAGACCTGCCTGCTGAATTATTGCTGTGACCCTCTCTGACTTGGACAGCTGCCCCTCGTCCCTTGGCTCCCTCCTTTTCCTTTTGATGTGGTCCAATCCTGGTGCTCAGGCCATGTGATGAACCTTCTCGGATTCCTTCATGAGTTTCTCGCCACCTTCAGCACAAATTCCTTATCCTCTGTCTATATTTCAGCCCCTGTATTTCCTTGCAGCCCTATATGTGGCCTCAGTTTCTACAATTTCCCAGCTTCAGCTATCCAAAGGCCTCCTGCGTCTCATCACTGCCATCCCTCCTGTTCCTGTGCACCAGATTGCCCCTCTGGCTCTGGAGATGATCTCCAGACTCCCTTTTTCTGCGTGGCCACTAGCCCTGTCCATGTAATCCTCACTTCTGTTGGTGGCCGTGTTTGAAGTACTCAGTTGCCTCCTCTTTCCCGTTGTGTCTTTCAAGTTGCGAATGTGGACAACAGAGTGCCGAGAGGAGAGTCCTTTGTCCTTAGGGGTTGGTTCGGTTCTCTTCTGTGAGTTGGTGAGGGGGTGCCTGCAGTGGCCTCCGAGGCGGGAGGAAGGGCGTTCCTGTGCTCAGTCTCCTCCTTCATCTCTCAGGACGTCCTCTCCTTGGGCTGTGCTAAACCCCTTCTATTCAGGTTTTTGATCCCAATAGCTTGCCCCCACTATTACATTGCGCTTCGTGTCTGGTATTTAGTTTAACCCACAGTGACTCTGTGGTGGAGTTAAACCACCCTTCAGTCTCTGCTGAGCTGGATTCTACCCCTTCTCTAGATGGCGACCCTACCTCCAACACGTCCCTCCCTGGCCCTCTGTTAGAGCTTGCGATTGTGGCATCCCACTGGTTCTCTGCATTCCACCGGTTTCTGTTCCACCAGGTTGCACCTCCTCCACATGATGCATCAGTTCTTGTAGCTCTCAGTCGACCCCCATCTCTTTTTTTCCCAGTCTTAAAAGCCCTGAATGGTTGTAGCCTTTCCTCCGTAAGGAAGTTGCCTCCTGCCCCTTGGTCATTTGGGGGCTGTCTTGGGCACTTTCTCCAGTTCAGCCATTTCCTTGTTGAGGTGTGGCGACCAGAACTGAGTGCGGTATTGTACTGGGGCCCTGGAATACCAGCAGTCTTGTTCTTGATTCCTTGATGCTGAGCATCCTTAGAGTGGGGTTTCCTGTTTTTGCAGCTGGATGGGGCTGATGTTTTTGTCCGGCTATCCGTGGCAACCCCAAGATCTTCTGGCTGGTAATGAGGAGCCCAGACCCTGTTGTATGCAGCTGGTGTGTTTTGCCCCAGCATGAATCGCTTTGCCCTGGTTTAGAGATGTAAAATTTCCAGAAATGTTGAAGCTTGGGAAAAAAACGGGTTTTGGGGTTTTTTTTCAGAAAAAAATGGAAATTTTCAGAAAAATTGAAAACATGCTACATTAGCACTTTTTTTTCTTTTCCAGATTGAAAGTCATTTTGTTCCTTTAGGAACGTAAAATATGACTATGGACTATTTGACTTGGCATAAAGTTTTCACAGCTAGCGTATTAAAAATGTAGTGTATCCAAACAATTATTACAAACAGAATTTACTTTTTTATATTTATTTGTAATTGTAACAAATGGAGCAACAATCTCCTGAATTGTTTACTAGTTTATATGGAACAGACAAAAAAACCTCCACAAAACAATTTTTAAAAATCCAGAAGTAACAGTTATTCATATTTCCTCTCCACAGTATTAAATAAAAATAAAAAACCCCATTCTCATAAAAAGAATTGAAGAGGGGGGAAGTGTATAGAACGGAGTGGGACTACGTTTCAATGAATGGACATGAAATTTAATCAGAATCATTTTCTGAGCTGTAATTATCAGTATCAGTCTCTGCTTCTGCAGCTACTCTGTTGTGTATGTCATTATCACAGTTATTATGGACTTCTAAAAACTGAAGATTTGCCCGGATTGAAACAAGCTTCTCTACCCTTTCACATGTCAGTTTACTTCTTGATTTAGTGTGTTTCCAAACATAGACCAGATTCTTTCACATGCTGCAGAGAATGGAGGAGTCTGAAGAAGGCGAGAAGCAAGAGGAGTCAGAGGCTGTGTTGGAGATGTAAAATTTCCAGAAATTTTGAGGTTTGGAAAAAACCCCAGTTTTTGCATTGGAGGGTTCAGTTTGTAACCTAGGACTTGCTTGTCCTCAGTGCACAGAAATTAGAATAATCTGGTACCATACATATTTTTTAGAAACTATTTGGAAAATATTTGAACACCTTGAGGAAAAAAAGAAGAAAAACCTTTTTTCAATTTCTTTTTTCAATTTTTCAGAAAAAAACAAAAATGCTTCCAGAAAAAACCCATTTCCCCCCTAATTTTTCTGTTTTTTTCCCGGGCCTTCACATCTCTACCCTGGTTGACAGTGAACTGTGCTTGCCGGTGGGCTGCTGGTTACTCCCAAGTCAGAGCGGCCATTTTGGCCTGACACACACTGGACTGCAACACAGTCCGGCCTCTGTATGGTGAAAGAGTATAGCCCTCTGCCTTTGATTGTGCTTTGTACAAACACATCTGCTGGATCTGAGAGAAGATTCTGGCAAAATTGGCCAAAGTTTTGGGTTTCCCTGGACGGAGTGTCAGCTGTCCTGTGATCGGGATGGGGAGAAGAAGCCAGTGAACTGCAGTCATCACCGGCGTCCTTAATCGTGGAATGGCTTTGCTCGCTTATCCACGATTATGATGTCCACCAAAGCAACCTCCTTATTGTAGAAGTAGGCTACCTCAGAATGCCAGATGCAGGGGAGTGGCAATAGGATGCAGGCATTTTGTTGCCTTGGGTGCTCCCTGAGGCATCTGGTGGGCGTCTGGGAGATACAGGAAGCTGGACTATGTGGGCCTTTGGTCTGATCCAGTGGGGCTCTTCTTGTGTTCTTATGTAAAGCTGCTATGCCCCTTTTCTCTCTCCTGGAGCAAGTGGGGGAAGGAAGGGGAGCCTGTGTGCTGTTGGCCACTTGTGCTTGGCTGAATGGCTGTGCTCAGGCTGCTGTTCTCCCCTCTCCTACAGCTGTTGGTTCACAAGGAATCTGACTCTTCCTAATGATGTCTTCGTGTAGGTTAGCAGCTGCTGCAGAAGGCAAGGGCCCAAGAGTCCTGGCACCTGAGAGTAGCAGTGACGAAGAGGAGGAGGCCGACTTGTCTCCTGAAGAACTGGGTATGTCTAGCTTTGTGCCTGGAGGGGGTGGTGATGACTCAAGCGTGCAAAGGGGGGGATTTTTGCTGTTCATCCTCACAGGAGCCCCGTGAAGGATGTCGTGATCACTTACGTTTACCACGCTTGGCTGTCTTGTGTTTGAGGCACATAAAAGGTTATCTGTGCCAGGGCTCCTTCCACTGTTTAATTCCTGGGGCTTAATAAGGGATATGTGTGTTCATGTTCCCCCATAAGTGGCAGTCTTAGTCTGGGAAAAGCAGCTGCTTTTCCCCATTAATCCTCTGAGGCTTTTCACCGGAGTTTCTAATCCAAGCCTTTGCTGCCACATGTGGCACTCTGCTTTTCCAAAGTTGGCAGCTTTCTGGTTAACAAATGTTGCACTGTTTCCCAGGTGGTGCCACGAGCACACTGTATCTGGTGGCTGACCAAGCAAAGCTGGCTTTACTTCTAGTGCAGTGGCTCTTAATCTTTTTTGGTCATGGGCATCCCCCCACACACAAAAATGCACACGCTCAAAATGTGGCATACAATTTATTTAATTATCATAGAAACTGATTTCATTCATACAGAGATAAGTGTCGTCTTTCAAAGAGTTGCGTGTCTCTTGGTTTTTTAGGCCAAAATTAATGGCTACTTCCAGAAAAGAAAATTGACAAAAATTTAAATTGTGCGAATGACAAACTTAAATTCTGCTCAGATGTCAATTTCAATGAAAAAGCTGCTGCTGTTTGGCTTGAGTAAGGCGTTGAAGCTGCAGAGTGTTCCTTGGCAGGACAGGGCCCCCGTGGCCATCTCTGACCCCCAATTCTTCTTGCTTGGATGGCCCCCAGGACAGGACACCGTGACTTGCAAGGGCACGCTGCAGGAAACGGAGTCAGTGCTCCCATGGCTGGCTTCGCTACTCGAGGGAGGGCTTGTGTCGAAGAGCAGCCACATTCTCCAAGTTTCCCAGTTGAATTCCAGTTGCATCACTTCCTTGGTCCATGTCTGGACCATCAAGGATTATGTCTGTTGACCAGCTAATCTCAAACTGTACATAACCATCACGGCTTGTAACCTGTGATGGAGTTTTCCTCCATAAATCTGTCCAATCTCCTACTAAAAGCGTCGAGGCCAAATGTCATTACCGCACCCTGAAGCATCCACAGACTAATTGCACGCTGAGCAAAAAAAATTTCCTTTTATTCTAACTCCCCCAACACTCAATTTCAGTGGATGCCCCCTGGTTCTGGTATTGTGTGAGAGGGAAAAGAGCCTCCCTCTATCGACTCTGTCCCTCCCGTGCATGATTTTGTATGTCTCAATCAAGCCCCCCCCCCCCCGAGGCTCCTTTTTTCTAGACAAAAGAGCCTCACGTGTTGTAGCCTTTCCTCATTAGGGAGATGCCCCAACCCAGTGCCCATTTTGGTCGCTCTCTCTGCACCTTTCCTAGCTCCACCCTGTCCCTTTTGAGATGTGGTGACCACATCCGGCTGCCTGCTGAGTGCAGCGACCAGCTCCAGACTCTGCAAGGAAACGGCCGCCATGGGGCAGAGGCACGGCTTCAGTTTCTCTGGCTGCTTCAAGCCCCACCTCTTTGGACCATTGGCCGGGCGCCCGGCTTCGCCAAGGACTTGCCAGTGGTGTGTGCAAGGCCGTATGCAGTGTTGTAGGCTGTTGTGTTGGAAGACCCGAGTTTTGGCAAAGATCCGGCCTTTTAAAATTCTCAGGGAAAGTGTGTTTTCCGGATGCCCAGATGTGAGGAGCTTCTCCAGCTTGGTGCTTCCAGCAGTAAGAGCCTCCTGTGCACAGCGTCCCTGATCCGACTGGCAGGGCACGTTTTCTTTTATCGTCGTCAGTGGAAAGTATTCTCGATGGTCTGTTTCTTGATGGCGTAAGATAGTGGCCCCCTGCCCATCACCAAACATTTTGGCATGAAACAATGCCGTGAGAACATAGTTTGACATCAAAGATGGTTGTTTCACAAGAGCTGTTTTCAGAGTCCTAGGAATCGAAGGAAACGGAAGAAAGAGAGCTTGTTTTTGGTGCCCTGTTCACAGCCCTTTTGTGGGTTCCCTGGGGGTCCGAGGACCACAGGCTAAGAGCCCCTGTTCTGGTGTTGGAAGCAGGGCTGTGAGTAAATTGGTGCTCAGTTTGCTGCCGTTCAGCTCACCAGCCTGGTTCTCAGTCATGGGCAGCCACATGCTGGAGCACAAGCCAGCATTCTGGGAGTGGTATGGGGAGCCCAGGCAGAACCGGTGGGGTGCTGGGGCTTGTCTGTGCCCACCTCCGGAGCCCCCCAGTTTGGGAGCCCTGTGCACAAAAACTGGCGTGCGCCTGGAACTGTTCCCTGATTGCTTGAAGCGGGCTGGCACTGGCAGGCCAGCTCAAGGGGGCAGTGAGCAGCCGCTGCTGCCTGGGCCTCACTCGCAGTCGCTCGCTCGGGCACTTTCCGCTCTGCCTGTGTGGAATCGGCGGGTGTCTTCCGCCTCCCTTTGGTTTTGTGGCAGGACAGGCTCGAAAGTGAAACCACCGAGATCTGCAGCAACTGTTGCACCGTCCCAATCTTAAAGGGGCAAAAAACATTGGGGCAAAACCCCAAAACTTCACCTATAGGCTAATGGGTTCTGAGCTGTCTGTGACAGCTCAAGAGAGAGATCCTGGGGTGCTGGTGCACAATTCAATGAAGGTATCGACCCAGCGTGCGGAAGCAATTAAGAAGGCCAATTCCATGCTTGGGGTCATTAAAAAAGGGGTTGAGAATAAAACAGCCAATATTATCATGCCATTGTACAAATCGATGGTAAGGCCACACCTGGAATATTGTGTGCAGTTCTGGTCGCCGCATCTCAAAAAGGACATAGTGGAGCTGGAAAAGGTGCAGAAGAGAGCGACGAAAATGATTACGGGGCTGGGGCACCTCCCTTATGAAGAAAGACTGCAGCGTTTGGGGCTCTTCAGTCCAGAAAAAAGGCACCTGAGAGGGGACATGATTGAGACATACAAAATTATGCACGGAAGGGATAGAGTCGATAAAGGGATGTTGTTTTCCCTCTCTCAAAACACCAGAACCAGGGGGCATCCGCTAAAACTGAGGGTTGGGAGAGTTAAAACAGATAAAAGGAAGTACTTTTTTACCCAGCGGGTAGTTAATCTGTGGAACTCTTTGCCACAGGAGGTGGTGATGGCATCTGGTCTTGATGCCTTTAAGAGGGGATTGGACGGATTTCTGGAGGAAAGGCCCATCGTGGGCTACTGGCAATGATGGATTGTGCAACCTCCTTACATTAGTAGTAGGCTACTTCAGAATACTGGGTGCAAGGGAGTGGCAACAGGATGCAAGCGTCTTGTGTCTCGTGCCTCCCTGGGGCACCTGGTGGGCCACTGTGGGATACAGGAAGCTGGTTCTTATGTAAAGCCCCCCCCATTGTAACATTTGTGTACTTGGGGAGTCCCCTCGGTGTGTGTGAGACGAGTGTGGCAGGCAGATGCAGAGCTGTGCAGGCGCCCCATTGGTCCCCCACCAGAGACTGCGCCCCTGCAGTGCGGCATTGGGGGAGATTTTTGCCAGAACTGCCCCCCTTGTCCTTGCCTGGGCTCCGGCGCCCCGGCTGAGCACCCTGTTGTGGAGTGCGGCCCCAGGTGGTGCGTCTCTGGGTTTGCGCCACACGGAGATGTCAGATTCCACACTGACATGGAGCTGTGGGACAAAGCGCTTCCAGGCTGCGATCCAGCCGGCGAGCAGCAGCCGTGGCCCCTTGGGGTGGCGCTGGTGGCTGGGCCTGCCTATGTGTTTCCTTCCCTCTGTGCAGAGAAAAAGAGGCAATTTGAAATGAAGAGGAAAATGCACTATAACGAGGCCCAGAACATCAAGTTTGCCAGGCAGCTGATTGAGAAGGAGCTGCGTCGCGAGGGCGGCAACAACGCGGGGGAGGAGGACGAGGAGGAGGACGAGGACGAAGAGATGCAGGACGTGGCAGGCTTGGACTGCAGGAGCCCAGAGCTTGGTGAGCACTCGGCAGTTCTCCAGGCGTGCGTGGCGGGGCCTGGGAGGCCGGCTTCTTCCCCACTGGCCGCTGGAACCTGGAGTGGGTGTGCGTGCCTGCGTGCGTGCGTGTGTTGCAGGCTGGGAGGGCATGGTCTCTGCACCCTGCTGCTGGGAGCCCTGTGCCGAGGCTTCTAACGGCATGCTTGCTGTGCTGCCGGGGCGGGGGGGGGTGCTCCTGGCTTCTGGCATCCTTGGCTGTCCCCGAACCAGAGATTTGCTTTGTATTGGCTCAGGGGGTGTCTGAGCTGTCTCTTCTGATCTTGCGGCAGCCGGGTCTGCTGCCCCTGCGCAGGGGTCTCTCTCCTGGCCTTGGAGGGCTGTTTTCTGTGGTGTGTTCCACAGAAGTTCCCTCCTCCCTCCCCACACCCTTGGTGCAGGCTCCTGCGCTTGTGGGCCTGAGCTGGCCAGATGGGAGCGCCTGTCTTCCGAGCGCTCTGTGTTTGTGTGCCAGATGCACCGCCCCAGACAGGCAGAGTGTCTCCTGCTGCTGCAGCTTCCGTGGAGCCTTCTCTTGAGCCCTCCCTCCCTCCTCTGCGAAGAGGGAAAGAGCGCCGTCCTCCTCCGAGCCCTGTCCTTTTGTCTGTTTCTTTTTCCATTCTCTTTCGCATGAATAAATCAGATATTTCTCTTTGAGGTTTCAGGATCTGGTAAATGTCAGTGACATTTTTTTAAGGCAGCCATGCCTGGCCTCGGCTGTCTTGCTGGCCCAGCCCTTCCCCTCGCTTTTTGTCCTGCAGCTCTTCCTCTGTTAGGCCAGCAAAAGGAATTGGGGTCTGCCTTGCTAAGTGTGGCCAGTCTGAAAATCCACGTCTGGCAGGTGGGGAAAGTGTCTTTCGTGGGAAGTGTGTTGGCCGGGACATTCAGAGTCATCAACTAATCCTGGCTGGTACTGAGGCTCCCCACTATAAACGGATGATTTTTGTCCTCAGTCCACAAATTCTGGCTGCTCATGGTAGCCAGACATTTGTGGACTTCTGAGCTGTCAAGTCCAGTCCTGCCACAAGACTGCCATACGCTTTTGTGTACACTGCAGGTTTAAAGCGATCCCAGTGTTGTTAAACTGAATTGTATTGCGTATTAATGATTGAGGTTTTTGTCTAAGTTAACAAAACCCAAAGAGCATTTCTTTTAATCTGTGATCCATTTCACAGCTTTGGCTCAATTTTTCTTCTTCTTCTTTCCTTACATATGACTATTTTTGTTTTAAAAGACAACTCTGACTTTGTCCAGAGCACAGCCCAAAAGCCCTTCTGAAGTCCTTTTGCCACAAATGTGGTTGCAGAAATGGACAGACTGGCCCGTACTTTGAGAAGCAGGAGGCCAGGCCGCCACCCCCCCCCCCGCGTGAATGCTTGTAGGTTCAGCTCTGCTTAGGGGCCCTGGGAGGCAGGCTGGTAAGGCTGGTGGAGGTCTCCGGGTGGCTGGAGCTCGCTGCAGCCCTCCCTGGCTTCCGGAGTGGGCTGGCTGAGCTCGGGGGCTGCCTGTTCCCCGAGAGGGCAGAGCGCAGGGCTCCGTGTGCCGAGCGCTGCTCTCCAGCCCCTGGCTTCAGGGTCCCCGTGCCAGCTGCCCACGGTTGCGTGCCCGCTCCTGCGGCAGGGGTGGCTCGTGTCTGCCCCGCCGTCGTGCTGCAGGCTGATTCCCTCCTGAGAGAACCTCTGCTCTTTTCTCTTTCCTGCAGCGCCTGTTCCTAGTGATCCGCTCGAGAACATCGCACACAGCCTCGAAGAAGTCTGCTCGGGACTGTAGCAGCTCCTCCAGCCAAGCCTTTCTGTTCTTCCCTGCTTCACTGCTTGGCAGTTGTGGCTCATGTACTGAGGAGCAGGTCAGCTCTCACTTGTGCTGCCCCCCCCCCGGGGCGGTGGCCATCGCGGCTTGGCGGTCAGGCAGAGGGAGGCTTCGCTGAACTGGGGCGTCTTTGTGTCTAGTGGTCCCAGAGAAGACTGCCTCACTCTGAGCCCGCAGAGTCACTCGGGCGTGCGTGCGTGTGTGTGTGTGTGTGTGTGTGTGGAGGGGCCTCTGGTGAGCTGTGAAGCCTGCAAAGCAGCCATGCCTCCTGGCTTGCGGGGGGGGGGGGGGCTGTATGCTTTCATTGGCACTGCTCTTGGAAGGGGCTGCCTGCCTCCTCGAAGGCCTGGGGGGGGGGGGAGATTGATGTGCCAAGCTGCTCCACCCGAAATGCATGCATCCACGCATGGTGCTCCTTGGCCAAAGGGGTGAGGATGGAGCAGCTCTCCTCCCCCCACCCTGCACCTCTTGATTGTTCACCCTTCAGCCGCCTCGGGGGGGGGCTGCGTTAGTGCTTGTAACCAAGATGGCCAGTGGGGCTTGCCTTCTGCTGCATCATTCCCCCCCCCCACACACACACACAAGAACACCTCTTGGCTGGTCCAGTGGACTGTGCAACTGCACAGACTTGGGGGAGCCAACGGCAGCTTGGAGATGGCTTTGTGGGACAGGCGGACGCAAGGAGAGGCACAACCCCCTTCCCAGGCAGTGGGGTCTTGGTTGAGGGGTGCAGGCAGGGGAGGAAGACCTGAGGACCGACCGGGCTCTTGTTCTGCGGACGCAAAGAGAGCATGTCCAAAACCCTGCTGTGACACAACCCCAGGCTGCTCTGCGGATCCGTTTTAAAATGACTTCTTGTCCACTGTGTGTGTGTGTGTGTTTGTGTGTGGTCCGAATAAAACCACGAAGGTTATTTTCCAGTTACACTGAGCTCTGGAGCCTTCCTAAACCACCGGGTCCTTTCCTGTACCCCAGAAGAGATGTGGGTAGTTACTGCTGCATATCCAGTGAGGTGGGACTTTGCCCCTAGTGGAGCTCAGCCCCAAGAAGTCTGAGCTAGGCTGAGCTTCCTGTAAGCCTGTCCAGACTTAGAATTTAGCTGGCTGTCTTCACACCCTCTTTTGCCCTTTGGTCTTGGCTTGGAAGGAAATTGTGTTCCCTGCAGACTGTTTGGTCTCTCCCGAAAAAGTTCTGATAAGCTGTTTGTTTGTAGGGTGAGATGCGTCTCTGGTTCCCCGGCACAGCCTTGGAATGCGTGGACATGGTGACCTGCCTCCCTAGACGCCTTGTCCGGCCACCTCTCTCTTGCTCCGTTTGGCTGTCTTAGATTGTGAGCCCCACGGGCAGGGCTTGTCACGTGTGTTCTGTACAGCAGTGGCACTCAATAAATATGGCAAATAGTTGCTGAGTACAGTTGGCTTCCTTCTTCAAGCCTTCTGGAGGTCCCTGCTTCTGCAGCCCTGCCAGCCTGTGGCTCTCCACTGCCTGGTCCCTCGGGGGGCCCATCGCCCCGTGTGCAGACAGGCTGGCAGCTGGACTTCTCCAGCCTGTGAAAGGGGCAAGGTCTCCTCCCCCCCCCCCCCGAGTCTCGGATCTGGAAAGGAGGGAAGAAAAGGAATCTCAGTGCCAATTTTTTGGCTGCCTGGGGCTTGCCTGTGAGGCCTCTGGTTCTCAGCAAGGGGCTTGTCAGCACGCACACATGAACTGCAGATGCCGACCAAAACACAGCAGCACATCAGTCAGCAGCCAGTGGCTTCAGGTGGAAGCTGCATTAAAGGAAAGCGGAGGAAAGGCAGGACGGGCGCGGAGCAGGGGCTTCTGTGCTCCCTGTCCTGTGCTTCAGCTTTTCCTCTAAAAGGTTAACGTTGTCGATCAGTGTTTTGATTACCTGTTTTCACAGCGTGATTTAAATGTAAATACTCCTTGTGAGTTTTGATGGTACTGGTATTATACCAAACGAGGGAACTCCACCATGTGAAGACCATTCCCAGTTTTCCTTTGGGGCTCGTACTGCTTCCACCGGCTCGCTGGCAGCTAGAATAGGGGTCTCCAAACTCTTCAGAAAGAGGGCCACGCCGTATATTTTACGCATAATCCATGGCCCAAAAAATTAGAGTAGCTGGAATAAATTAAATATAATAATAAACAAATGGATGGTAATTTTTACCTGGATCTTTTTTGTGATGAGCATGATATGATTTTTCAAACTTGCATTCAGTGAGCCTCCAGTCTGCATTTTCAACACAATTGGGGGTGCTGGAACTGATGTTTGCATTTCAAAGGATCGCTGAATGGCGATTTCAAGCTCGAGGAGTCCATGACCAGCAAGGACCTCCAAACGGGCACCCGGCCAGTGTGACTCAGGAGGCCAGCTCCAGGCTCACCCCACAGATGGATGTGTGTGCAGTGGAGAGCGAGGGGCCCGGAACTGAAGATGCCTCCTGCCAACCCCAGAGGGGTCCTCACGTTTGCTTTCAGAGATGAGAACGAATCCTTCAGCACTATGGGCAGCTTCTGACGCATCCCTGTCTGTCGGTGTTATTCAACTGTGGGTCAGGACCCGTTTGGTGGGTCGTGATCTAATGTCAGGTGAGTCGCGGGAAGCTGGGAGCAGCCATTTTGGACACTGCAGACTTTACTTTTGTTATATTCCTTTTGTGAGTGTTAACAGTGAATTTTCATGTGAGGGCTTTTTTAAAAAAATGTTTTTAGTTCACTGGTTTTACATCCTATTTCATCCTCATCTTGCTTTCTGTCAGGGATGCTTCATGGTTGTGCAATTGCTGCAGTCCAAAAATGCCAATTTCCATTTCAGGAGTGTTATTTTATTACGTCACAATGACAGCACTTCCTGCTTGATGATGTCACTTCCTGACACATCACTTCCAGGTTAATGACATCACTTCTGGTGTGTCTCACACTAGTGCCATTCCAAAAAGTGGGTCCCAGTCTAAACAGTTTGAATACCACTTATCCAAGGTATTGTGTATTTCACATCCTGTGTGCATATATCCAAGAAAGGCTTCCAAATATCCCCAAATATATCCATTTGTAGTTGCCTGTAAGCCAGTGGTTCTCAAACGTTTCAGCCTTGGGGCCCATTTTTTAGAATGGCCATCTGTCTGACCCACCGGCAGTGATGTCAGGGCCTGAAGTGCTGTCATTGTGACACCAGAGCCTGCTTCTTTCCTGAGATCACAGCAATAAATTGGATGATTTCTTAGACGTTTTCCAAGAGCAAAGTCAGTCAGAAAGAAAAAGCCTATTTACAACCTTGACAGAAGCAGAACACCTACACAGCCCTCCCCCTTTCCAGCATCCCCTCTTCCTTTTTTTCAATATGGCTGCTCTGGGTGCTTTGCAACCCACCTGAAATTGGCTTGCAACCCATTGGTGGGTCCTGACCTACAGTATGGGAATCACTGCTGTAAGCCCTTCGCTGAAAAGTCACTAACATCAAAAGTCCATCGATCCAGTGACGAGTAGTGGGGGGGGGGGAGGCATTTATCCTTCCAGTTTTGCAACAGCCATCTTCTAGATGCTGCACTGCACAAAGAGTCCAGTTCTGTTGTCCCGCAGTTGACTTCCACGATAAAGCTTGATCAGTGGTTCCCAAACTTTTTAGTACTGAGACCCATTTTTAACAATGTATTGCAACTTGCATAGCTTTACTGGATAGAAAAGATATATGAAGAAATAATTTAACGCAGTAATATGCAGGGCTCTGTGCTCCCAAGGTTCCTAGGGACCTTGCATACAGCAGGTGTGTAGTCATTTACTAGGTGCTCCCTAGAAATGAAGTTCAAGAACTGTACCCCCAAACCTTTAACAGCCATTCCAGGGTAGTCAGAAGGTTGGAGAGCAAGATGTGCATTTGGGGGGGGGGGTGAGGGTAAATCGGCTACCTCAGAATGCCAGCTGCAGGGGGGTGGCAGCATGATGCAAGCACCTTGTGCTCCCTGAAGCATTTGCTGGGCCGTTGGGAGATGCAGGAAGGTGGACCTGATGGGCCTTTGGCCTGACCCAGTGGGGCTGTTCCTGGGGGCTTGCAGGCCAGGCAGCAGAAGGCTGAAACAAATCACGCCAATTGATAGAGAAAGCGTGACGTTTTAATTTGGGGTGGGGGCATGAAAATTATCTCATACCACAGGCTGGCATTCCACTCACGAGAGCGTTTTCCCCGGATTCCCAGCTGCTACAATGTTCTGCTACAACTGGGCAAGGGTGCTTGCCAATTTTTTTAAAATACTTCAGAAACATTTTGTGATCCTCCAAAAATCAGCTCATGACCCATTGGTGGGCCCCAACTCCCAGTTTGGGAAATAGGAATAGATAGTTTAGAACAGTGGTTCCCAACCTGGGGGCCCACCCCACCCCCAGGGAAACCGGAACCACTGTGTACTCCTTTAAGGGGAGTGGTTGAAGCAGGGGCAGCAGCAGCAGCAGCCTCACAGCAATTGCGCTGCTGCAAAGAGCTCTGTTAAGGTAGCGGGGGGGGATAGTGTGGCCATCAGGAGGGGGTGAGGCGGCAGTTCCCTCTGTGGGCCACCCAGCTGCCATAAACAGCTACCCCGTCTTGGCTTGCACAAACTTTGAAGGGAGTATGATCGCCGCAGAGAACTATTTGGGGCAGCTGCGCAGAGGGGATTGCCGCCCCCTGCCCCCTCTGGATGGCTACGCTACCCCCCAGGTACCTTAACAGAGCTCTTTGTGGCAGCAGCAGTGCTATCCTTGTGAGGTTGTCACTGCCCTCCCCCACAAGGACTTACAGAGTTCTCTACCTTCATGTAAAGGTTGGGAATCACTGGTTTAGAAGGACGTGGGTATTGGCAAATGCCAGCGATTGTTGCAGTACAACATTCATATCATAACTTCCCTGCCAAAACTGTATTTCTGAACATGAACTTTACCAGATGGTCTACACCGAAATCAGATTGATTACTTTCTTTGCAGCCAAAGGTGGAGAAGTTCTACTCAGGAAGTAAAAAAAAGGCCTGGAGCAGACTGGCTCAGATAATGAACTTCTTATTGCAAAATTCAGGCTTAAACTGAAAAAAGTAGGGAAAACCACTAGGCCCTTCACGTATGATCTAAATCATATCCCGTATGAATATACAGTGGAGGTAACAAATAGATTTAAGGGCTTAGATTTGGTAGACAGAGTGCCTGAAGAACTTTGGACGGAGGTCTGTAGCATTGTACAGGAGGCAGCAACTAGGACCATCCCAAAGAGAAAAATGCAAGAAGGCAAAGTGGCTGTCGGGTGAGGCTTTACAAATAGCTGAGGAAAGAAGGGAAACAAATAAGCAAGGGAGAAAGGGAAAGATATACCCAACTGAATGCAGATTTCCAGAGAACAGCAAGGGGAGAGAGGAAGGCCTTCCTAAGTGAGCAATGCAAAGAAATAGAGGAAAACAATAGAATGGGAAAGACTAGGGATCTTTTTAAGAAAATTGGAGATATCAAAGGACAATTTCATGCTAAGGTAGGC
>JAJKFI010000419.1:0-13255 GCA_029204185.1 Lerista edwardsae
GGGGGGCATCTGAGATGTACTTAGGGTTGGGCACAGGCTGGGGGCTCATTCATCAGAGGTTGAGTCTTGGAGCTGTCAGTACTAGGCTGGCAATTGGTGTCCTGGTGGACCCAGTGAAAGGTTTGGCTTCAGCACCCTCTAGTCACCCCTGATATGGACAGTGGGAAGCACACAGACACTCAATGGGGGTATATTTAGTCTTCCAGGGGCCCCCATCGGACTTCAGTGTTGTGACTCAGGGCGCAATCCTAACTTGGAGTTAGGCCAGCAAAGTTTGGCCAGCACAAGGGCCACCGGAGAGCAGGTTTGGACCTCTCTTTGAGTCAGGGAGGATGGCAAACATCTGTGTGCTGGCCTCTCTGACTCCAAGAGTGGTCCAAACTTACTTTATGGTGACCCTTGTGCTGGCCTAACTGTGCCAGCCTAACTCCTGGCTTGGATTGCGCTCTTAGTGTTGAAGGGCATCAGAGGTGCATCAGAGGCGCATTTCGTTGGATGTGCAGAAGAGTTGTGGGAAGTTCTCCATTCAAACCGGGTTTTTAGACTCATCATGTATTTACTGCTCCAATAATCAGGAGGTTTTCCATTATCTTTCATTCTCATGCTATTAAATATTGTACTCAATGAATTTAAATTTGAAAACAATTGCCCACCAGTTTTCATACTAATTTCAAATGCTGCTCTGAGTTAAAAGAAATCCATAAAAATACCAGCTAAATAAACCAGCCATTCATGAAGAGAAAGAAGAAGCAACAGAAAGCAGCACAGCAGTAACATCACATAAGGGCAAGAAAGAACCGGTAGCCATAATTCGTCAAGGGTCGGACAAAGAAAGGCGTTTTCCTCCTGTTCAAACAGTCAACCCTGCAAAGACTCTTGGATGCTTTATTGCAAGCAAGAAGATGTGGAAAGGTGCCAGGCCAGACATCAAAGTGTCGCGAAAATCAGACAGGAACCGACGAACGTACACGGCAAGAAATGCAACAGACTCACCTGTATCCCGTTTGCAAGGAATCTACTGAGTAGAACATCAGCTGCACCAGACTTCATGTTGCCTTCAGAAGAAAAAACCTCTCTCAAGGGAACTTGTGCGCTGATGAACACAGTCCTGCCTTTCCTCCCTGAACGCGAGTCCTCTGTCCTAGAGCGCAATGATGCAGCCGCTACAGCAGATGTGCAGGTTCAACCACACCCCTGGCTCGCTAGAGGAGACAGGATGGAAGGTGGAGCCAGTCTCCAGGGCCCTCTGCCGCCTCCGTCATATCCGCTAGAACTTAGCCCCTGCTGCAAGAACACAAGAATATCAGTTTCTCTCCACATCACTGGCTGTGGTGAGGAAATGTTCTCCTGGACATTGTGAAAATAGAGCAGGACCTACAATAGCATGTTGACCACTCCGGCCTGGTCCAAGGGGCTGTTATGCACACCCATGCTGCTGCAGTCTTTTTCGGGTGATGCAGGGAGGCAGGTTCTGGGCTGGAAGGGGGGCAGGGAGACTTGCCAGAGCGGGCAGCAGGATCCTTCCTAGGAGTTATATAAGGGCACTTACAGTACAGTGCAATCCAACCCCCTGGCCCAAAGCTGGTACAAGTCTTATGTGACACTCAGGAGCCAGCACCTCACAAACGTGCCAGAAAGCATGTTCATGGCTACTCGAAAGGAAGCTGAGCCAGTGCACCTGTGCCCAGAGCAGGTAGGTTTGTGCTGGCCTGGGCAGCCAGCACAGGTGGTAGGAGGGTGCAACAGAGGCAGGCAGTGTTGAGTGGGGGGAAGGGCGGTCCAGGAGATGGATCAGGCCCCGGAGGGGGTGGGATAGGACCAGCCTGGGTACTCTAGGCAGGATCCTACCCCCTGGCCCCAGTCCAACATCATTACATGTGCTGGTCAGATTTGTGCCCACAAAATCACAGGCGTAGATCCGAATAGCCCCATAGGGCTGGCTGGTAAGCAGCATGGATAAGGAGAATAAAATCCCCCTACTGTGAGTTGCACCCCTGCCTGCTCTGAACTTGTGCTGCTAAGTGGGCAAGAGGCACTTTTTCCAGTGGTGTCCTCTTATATTTAGCAGGGGGAGAGCAATTGTCCCTTTTCACCCCAGCACAGTGTCTTTCTTGTGGCTGTTGCTGGTGGTGTTCTCCATTCTTTTAGATTGTGAGCCCTTTTGGGACAGGGTGCCATTTAACGTTAATGTTATTATTTGCCTGTAAACCGCTTTGTGAACTTTATGTTGAAAAGCGGTATATAAATAGTAGTGATTGATTGATTGATTGCTGGATACAGCGCAGGCCAATTGACCCGCCTGTTCCAACATAGATTTGGATTGTGCCCTTATTCAGCAGCAACGGAGGGGCACTGGAAGGGGCCATAATGGGATGACATTCCTTTCCTAGGGTGGGTGACATGAGGTGTCAGAGTTCAAGCTGGACTTCGGGCCTTGACCCACGTTTCAGGAACAGCAGTGCCAAAGTTCATGTGGTCTCTCCGAGGTGTCTGGATCCACAGCAGAAAAGTCCACGGTGCACTGCAGGGCTGGTAGGAGTGGGTGTGGGCAGGCATGCTTGGTCTGGGTGGTGTTTCCTGCTGTCAGGTGTACGCAGAGTCCATATTTAGCACAGTAGAAAATAAGGGAAAATCCAAGGAAAACCCTCACTCTTGCATCGGAACTATCTTAGTTGGCTGAAGTAAGGGAATGAAAGTGGGTGAGGCAGTTGTGGGAAGAGTCTTGGAAGCAGAGCGGAAATTCTCAAGCTTTTTGATGGTGTTGTCAGAGGTACCTTTCTGTGTCTTGACTGGAAACCAAACCCAGATTTAATTTGCACTGTGCTGTAGGCAAGAAGTCCAAAGCCTGCCCCTCACCAGAAGGCATGTCTCAGGACTGTGGCCAAGCTCTCCTGGGACTGGGAAGGATAGAGTTCAGCACCATGGAAAGCAGTGATCCTTCATACCACTGCTGGCATAACTCTGATCTCTATCGCACAGACACACCTCTTCCCTCCATCATCCTTCCAACTCTTTGGAAAAGCTTAGCTAGCTCAGATGACATCAAACTGAACTGCTGCAGACAGTGCTCTTTACACAGGTCTGCCTTTGAAGACATTACACAAACCTTTGTTTGTATCTGCATTTTGTACTGTCTCCACTAAATGCAACTTTTTTTCTGTTTCTCATGTGACAGTAATTATGTTGCAGTATGACCAAGACATAGACCAGCACCTGCAACATGGATCTCCAAGCCAAGAGGATCCCTGTTCTGGTTCAATTTCTGCTTAACCCTAAACCCCTCCAGACAACTCTTCTAGACCGGAATAGCCTTCCATTTGACGGAAAAGAGAGGTGGAGCTGGGTGTCAACCACATCTTGATAACACACAACTCTAAACCCTCTCCTAGCAGTTTCATGTAGATACTTTGCCATGTGGGGGACAAGATGGAACCCTGGGGCAGGAACCTCACATGACCAGAGTGCTGAACAGACATCACCTTCTAATCTCACCTTCTGAGATACGTTGGCAGGAAGGATCAGAACCATGGCAAAACTGTGCCCCCAAGCCCCAACCTAGCCAACAGTATTGTGGTCAATATTCTTGAAAGCCACTAAAGCTCTAGCAGGATCAACATGGATGTGCTCCCCCTGTCCTGGGGGGAAATCTTAAACCAGGGGATCAGGGCTACTTCCGTCCCAAGCCCAGCCTGAAGCCAACTGACAGGGATACAGATCATCTGTCTTATTCGGAGCCCTCTGGAGCAGAAATGCCACGCCCAGTCAGTCATCTGGCCCAGAAGCAGGAGGTTTCAGACCAGCTGGCCATTGTCCAGTACACACTGGAGGGCCTTTCCAGGAATGGATGAACCACAGCCCGCTTCCATGCTCCATCACTGCTGAATTGATCAACTGTTCTGTCTAGTAGGTCAGCCCCCCCCCCCACAATAGATCTAACAAGCCAGGCTGGGCAAGGACATGGATGGCCTCACTCTCCAAAGGATCCTCTTTGCATCTGCAGGTTGCACAGGCTGAAAAGAACCCAAAACAACAGGTTCAGTAGGTGCCACAGAAACATCCACTGATATAATCAATGTGGAGTTCAATTGGCAGTGGATGTGAGCCTTTTTATCTATGAAGTGTTTGGCACATACGTCACAGTGAGTAACAGAGTTCTCCTCCTCCTTCCATGGGGCAGGCAGCCAAAGTGAGCCCAGACACCCAGAACAGCTCAGCTGGACCACATTCTGCAGATGCAATGGTGGCAGGAGAAAAGCACTCTTGGCTGCCATTAGCACCGTAGAGTAGGCTCCCACATGAGCTCTAGCTCCTGATTGGTCGGTTCAGGCCAAAGCTCTGTCTGGTCCAACATCCTGCCTTCCAGAGCACCAACCAGATGCCTCCAGGGCAGGAAGAACAGTCCTCCCACAGATTTGATCTCCATCAGTTACATCTCATGGGTAGACTGCTTCTGAAGATAAAGGTTCCAGAAGGCCATCATGCTTAAGCACCAGTGGGGGGGTCAACTTGTGTGGGACTGTTCCAGCTGGCATGCTGACTCCAACCTGCCCAGAAGTGATGTCACTGCCAGGAGCCGCAGGGCATCAGGGAGCAGAGACAGCTGGCTGGGCAGTTGAGAGGGTGTAGCCAGGCAAGGGGACTGACCTCAAGAGCAGCCGGGCTGGAGAGAAAGGAGTGGCAGGGGAATCAGGGGAGGGAGTAGGGGACCGCCAAGAAAGAAGGGCTCAACCAGGTCCAGGAAAGTGCCTGCATGGCTAACAAGTTAGAGAGGCTGTAAAGGGCAAGGAAGCTGCTTCTTGTAAATGGAAGTCTTGCCCACTTGAGGAGCATAAAAAGGAACACAAGCTTTGGCAAAAGAAATGAAAGAAGAGGATACAGCAGGCCAAGGAAGACTTTGAGGGATGCATGGGCAGCAACATAAAGGGAATAACAAAAGCTTAAACATAGTTAAAAATGTTGCTCGAGTCTTCAAGCCTTGAATGAAAACCCAGTGCAGGATTTAGTCCCAACTTTGTGCTTTCACCTGTGGAAACCGTCTTCAGGGGGTTACAAAGAATTCTGTTTCCTTTGCTGACTGTTCTGAATAGCATCCCTTTTAAGGTGGTTCAAGTAGATGTCTAATGGGCCTCCCCTGAAAGCTGGCCACAGACATAGTAGCCAGCTCCTCCTTGAATTTCAAAGATAACTCCACACAGCGTTTTTGGCTGTTCTTCATGACCACAGTTTCCTCTGCGGGTTTCTCCTTGAAGACTCAAGCACTATTTTAAACTGTTTTAGACTCACCCAGCCATAAAAACCTGTGTGTTTGTAATAAAATCTTTTTCAAATAGATTGGAAGCAGGAAATCTACCAGAGAGGCGGTTGGACCACTGGACAGAGCTTTTCAACTTGTTCATAACTGACCTAGACCAGGGATAAGCAGCGAGGTGGCCAAGTTTGCGGATGCCACAAAACTTTGTGGTGAAAACCAGAAGGGACTGCAAAGTGCTCCAGAAGGATCTCTCCCAACTGGTGGAATGGGAAGCAAAATGGCAGATGTGTTTCAGTGTAGACAAATGTAAAGTGATGTTTCCCCATGACCGAATGGTCTAGTCGTGACCGACTGTAGGGGGTGGTGCTCATCTCCGTTGCAAAGCCGTTGCAGAGCTGGTGTTTTGTCTGAAGACAAGCTTCCATGGTCATGTGGCCAGCATGACTATACGCCGTAGTGCATGAAGCGCTGTTCCCTTCCCACCAAAGTGGTCCCTATTTATCTACTTGCATTTAGGTGCTTTCGAACTGCTAGGTTGGCAGGACCTGGGACAAGCAACGGAAGCTCACTCCGTCGCGCAGTCTTGAACTCCCAACCTTCTGGTTCGAAAGCCCAGCAGCAGCGGTTTAACCCACTGTGCCACCATGTCCCTACATGATGTACAGTGATGTACATTGGGACAAAAAAAATCAAAACTTCACATATAGGCTACTGGGGTCTGAGCTGTCTGACTGATCAGGAGAGAGATCTTGGGGTACTGGTGGACAACTTGATGAAGGTGTCGACTCTGTGTGAGGCCAATTCCATGTTTGGAATAATTAAAAAGGGTTGAGAATGAAACGGCCAATATTATTATTATACAAATTGATGGTAAGGCCACATCTGGAGTATTGCGTACAGTTCTGGTTGCAACATCTCAAAAACGACATAATGGAACTAGAAAAGGTGCAGAAGAGAGGGGCCAAAATGATTACTGGACTGGGGCACCTCCCTTATGAGGAAAGGCTACAGTTTTGCGGGCTCTTCAATCTAGAAAAATTGCCTCCTGAGGGGGGACATGATTGGGATGTATAAAATTATGCAGTGGATAGAGGGATGTTCTTTTCCCTCTCTCACAACACCAAAATGGGGACATCCACTAAAATTGAGTGGAGAGTGAATAAAAGGAAATACTTTTTTTTTTTTACCCACTGTATAATTAGTCTGTGAAACTCCTTGCCACACAGGAGGTGGTGATGGCATCTGGCCTAGATGCTGTTAAAGGGGAACTGGACAGATTTCTGGAAGTCCATCACAGGTTACAGGCCATGATGGGTGGTGCAACCTCCCATGGGGAAGATGAGATGCTGGAAAGGGGGAGGACTGTGTGGTTGTGTTGCTTGTGTCAAGTTGTACATAGGCTTTTTTCTTTCCGATTGACTTTGTGATTGGAAAATGACTGTGGGCACATTCCAAAACTGAGTTAGGCCAGCATAAGCTAAGTCAGCAAATTTTGGCCAGCACAAAGGACACTGTAAAGTATGTTTGGACCACTCCCGGAGTCAGAGAGGCCAGCACACAGACGTGAGCCATCCTCTCTGACTCTGAGAGTAATCCAAAAACACTTTATGGTGGTCCTTGTGCTGGCCAAACTTTGCTGGCTTAGTTTATGCCAGCCTAACTCCAGTTTAGGATTGCACTCTGAGAAATACCCCAATTTATTGCTGCATTCTCAGGAAAGCAGCAGGCCCTGGCATCACAGTGACGGCACTTCTGGCCATTACACCAGTTCTGGTGGGTCGTGGACAGATTGTCCTTTGAAAAAGTGAGTCCCAGTGCTAGAAAGATCAGAGGTTACCTCTGATGTAGGGTCACCTCTCAAAGGTGTTGGAATATTGGTGTGATGCCACTTGCAGAACTCTAGGGGACACAAACGAGGTCTTGTGGTCCAGCCCCTGAAGCAGCAAATCAGTGCTGCCACTTCCCTTCTGCATGGAATCTGTGTGTACATGTGGTGAGGGGACGCAATTCATTCTGCAACCATCAGGTCTCCGCGCAAGCCCACTTACTCTCTCCAGTGTCAGTCCCGCCAGCGAAGGTGACGCAGCATTTCAGTCCCCAAACACAGAGTTACTAAAGTAGAGATTTACTGATGAGAGTGTGCTACAGAATGAAATTGCCCTCCAGTATGTCAGTCCAGGACTCGTTAATTTGTTCTGGAAAGGGGCTCCCACTCTTCAGATGCCCCCATCGTGACTCCTCTTGAACCCTGGACCAGTTTCTCTGTCTCCCTCTATGGCTGGCTGCAGGTGACTTCCCTAGAAAGCTCTCCATTTTGTTGTTTGCGTGGCCTGCACTGATGCCTTTTCCGTTCTCTTCTTGAGAAACGGCAAGCCTTTCACTGCTCCGCACCCAGACATACAGCCCATGCTGCACGGCTCCAGAATTCTGCCAACGATTAAACATTTCCCATCAGTGCTCACACCACCCAAAAAACTGAGGCTCTTGGGCTTGTTCCGGAGGCTGCCCCTTGCTCTGTGCATGCATGATTTCAAATTCCTTTTGTTCAAGTAATGCCTTCTGGCCACCTGAAGGTTCTTTGGGGGGTGCTTCTCTTCCCCAGCTCAGCTCCTCCTGCCTAACACTTTGGTGCGTTCCGTCTCCAGGTCCTGTTGTGGTTGTGGATGTCTCTCCAACTGCAGTACTTTCTTCCCCTCCGCTGCACAGCCAGATCTCGGAGTGCTTGATTTCTGCAGAAGCGTGCATTTCCTCACTGAAGACCACACTCTGTAGGGCTTCAGGCGGTTGCTCAGGGAGAAGGTGGGCTTCTGTCTTGCTGTTCATCTCATCTATTGCTGACTGAGGGGCATTGTGGTGTCCAAATGGTTCAGAAGTTGCTTGACCTGCTGAGAGGCGTAGTCAGTGTTAAGATAATTGAAGTTCCCCAGGATTACAACCTTGCCTCTTACTGATTTGTTTCCACAACTCAAGGTCCCCTTTAGGTTTTTGATCTGGAGGACGATAACTCACACCCCTATTATATCACTCTTGTCTTCAATCTCTACTCTGCTGAATTATACCCCTTCTTTGACACAGATGGCCACCCCACCTCCCAACACGCTCCTCTCTGTCCCTCCTATACAGCTTATAGCCTGGGATTGTGGTATCCTACTAGTTCTCTTTGCTAGTCACCATCACAAGCCTGAGCAAGTATGGCTGTGTTCATTCTGACTTGCCTCCATGAACAAACAAGCCTCGAAGGGGCCATTGGATCAGCCCTAAATTTGCTGAAGGCACAGGCAGCTTGCTAGCTTTAAATAGGCTGTGGGCAATTCAAGAAGATTAATGGAACGAGAAGAGGGAGCACACACTCACATTCCTGCCTGTGCTTGAGTGGTGAGGGCACAGTATTAACTCACTTTCCACACGCACCCAGGTGTGAGTCCAGATTATGAAAATTTGCAGATGGGCATGAGAAAAAATACACATGGTCTTTTGGGGAAGGGCTGTGGCTCAGTGGTAGTTCGACACCTGCCGCAAAGATGAGGGGGAGAGAGAGACGGAGAGAAAGTCCTGCCTGGAACCCTTGAGAGCCAAGCTGGCTGTGCTGACCATGTGGATCTACACGGCCAGACTCTGGAGACAGCAGTTTCCTATGATTCTTTTATGGCAGGGTAGTAAAACACCCCAAGATACGGCCAGAATGTGATGTGGGCATGGCAGAGATTTGATTTGGCTGCATGAAGGCCAAAACAGAGATCACTTGAACTTGGTTGGATTCCCATAATAGGGAAGAAAGCCACTGTGGGAGCCCCAATCTTGGTTGCAATCATCACATGGAGGAAGAAAGAGGGTTTTCATGCTCCCATTTTCCCACTGAAAATTCCCCCCTCAAGCTACTTTTTGCCCCAATTGGCAAAACATACTTTTCAAGAGCAGAACTGGAAGCAAAACTAACTGCTCATTTTCCAGAGATCTCTTTTAAGCAGGCAAGAGGTTGTGATGCCCTAAGGCAGGGGTCCTCAAACTACGGCCCGCGGGCCGGATACGGCCCCCCAAGGTCATTTACCCGGCCCGCGTGAGGCCCTATGGGAACGTTCACAGGACCAAACCAGCCAGCGTCAGAGGGAGTTTGGTGACGGGGGGCAGCGCGAGACTTCGAGCCCTCCCATCCCACCAGCAGCTCCCCCGAAGAAGGAAGGGAGGACCCTCGCGGCAGTCTGCCCAGCAGGTAGTAAAGAGCCTCCCTCCACGCGTCCCGCACTCGCGGTCAGGTCCGCGCCGTGCTGCCCGGGACTGGCGCTGGCGCACCGGGGGCGGCAGGCAAAGTGTGCTCTGGAGCTCCGCTCGATGACGGGGCGGCTCCTGATGCCCGCGCAGTCGAGAGGCTGCCTGGCGTGTTTTCCTCCAGGGCGAAGCGCCGGGTTTAAAAGGCGAGTGGTCGCCGCAGTGCTGCCTGGGGTGGGCGGAACGCGGGCGGGCGGGCGGGGGGAGAAGCGCCCGGGATCGAAGACAGGCGGCTGGGGAGGAAAGTGGTGCAAAGAGAGAGTGTTTTGGAAAGATTGCGTCGGGTCCTGCAGGTAGATCCGGGGCTGGGTAGGCGGTAGTGGCTGCTGATTGGGAGAAAGGGAGCTGGAGGAGGGCGAGAAGGCGAGCCGCCAGCCGGTATGTTGTTGCGCTGAGTACTGTGCAGCCGCGACTGCAAGGAAGGAGCTGGAAAGAGCCGCATTGCCTTGTGTGCGAGGCGGATTTCCAGGCTTGATCCCGGGGATTGGCCCGAGCTTGGTTCTAGCAAGGCGGGATGTGGGGCTGTTTTACCGGCGGGGGGAGGACATAGCATCGGACTTTGCAAGGAGAAGCAGCGATCTGTTAGCAGTAGTGGTGTCATCTCAACCTCCCCCCCCCCCAATGTTGCAGCACTCAGACTTGGCAGCAGGCAGAGTATGTAGGAACTCCAGCACCGCCACATGGCGCACACACCCCTCCCACTGTCAACTCCGCCACCCCTGCCAGTATGTTCGAAGAGGCTTGGCTGTTTGCAAAAAATAATGTGCAATAGAGGTGCTTTGAGCAACATGTGGCAATTAGGGAGTGGGTCAGCGAGGGAGCACGGGGAAAACAGGAGTGACCCCATGCAGGATTTGTTGCTGATGGTTTGCTGCATGTTGCCCGGGAAACAAAGGTCAGCTAGGAGTCGGTAGCCTAAAAGGCATAATGGGCCAATGCGTGCAAAGTAGGGCACATTAGGGTGTGACATGCATAAGGTGGCCTAATATAAATGAGAGAGGGTTTGTTTTGTCTCTTGCATATACCAGTTTTTTTTTTTTTTGCACCGGTGTCACTCCTGATAACATGCATGACATGTGTTTTGTCTGGTTGCACTGTGGAGGAGAAACAACAGCCAGGTTTCCATTGTCTTTTTATTTAATTTGGGTTTTTCTTCCTTTCTATATAAATAAAGTGGATTCTGGGTTGGTAACAGAGAATTGAGTTCCTGGACGATTTTTTGAATGGGGAGATGGTGTCGATGACGCACGCTTTCCTAGATGGTTGAGTTTCACCCTCTGAACCAAACTATAGTCTGCCCCCCCAACAGTCTGAGAGACAGTGAGCTGGCCCCCTGTTTAAAAAGTTTGAGGACCCCTGCCCTAAGGTAATTTTTTGGGTGAGGAAAGAGCAATAAAATTATTGCAGCCTCCTGAAGTGCAGGGTCAGGCTTTTAGAGCTTCCAGGAAAATGGCTGTGCGGCTCAAGAGGAGCCGTGTGAAGAGAATCCAAAGGCCTTCCCTGAGCAGTGGGTGGGGGGGAGGGAGGGAGGGGGATCTGGCAAACATTCTTGAGAGGCTGCAGAGATGTCTTTTTTCACTGTCCAGGGGTGACGAGGCTTTTCTCATGCCCATTCATTCTGCTCCAAGGATGGTTTAATGTGTGACCCTGGAGCTTAACATCTCAGGTTGTGGGAATGTGTATGCAATATGTTTTTTCACACACGTGTGTGTGCGTATTCTCAAAAGACTGGGCTTTCTTCCTTTCTATCTCTGAAGGCTATCAAAACATCCCCCTATTTAACCACAAAAACCACTTACAATTAAAAGCAGATACCAAGACTTACTTTCCTCTTCATCCAACCACAGAAACATTGAATTTGCCAGAGATTTGTTATTCTCTGTTTGTTACATTTCAAGAGGAAATGTAAAACAAAACAACAGCAAACACCAACTAACACTGAAAGGCAGGCTTTGGCTCCCATAGATTTCAATGGGATTTCAGCCAAAGACTTCACATTCTGGTTTAAACCAACAGCACTTAACTGGCAGTCAGAAATCTGAAAGCTAGACTTTGACAGCCACCCCCCGAGACCCAAAATAATTTCTTGGGGATATACAGTGAGTTCTGCCTGAGTACGTTTGGCCCACTTGTGCACGTGTCAGTGCTGTCAGGAGGAGCTGCAGGAGGTCAAACTAGAGGACTCCCGTTCATCAATGCCAGCCAGAAGGTCAGGCTATACTTGCAGGCTTTGGGGCCAACTGGCAACTGCAAGCATGATTCATGAAACTCTGAGCTGACAAACGCTGGCGTTTTCAAAGGCGGAATGATGCTGGTGGTGCGAAGCGTTAGGATTTTGTGACAAAATTGTCATGTATTGCTGCTAGATTCAAGTTAGTGCACTGAAATGTGGCTCTCCTAAGATGATGAGGCCTCTCAAAAGTGGATGTCCTCCTCCTTGCCTCAAGAGCTGTTCATATAGTAGCTATGGGAGTAAAGCATCCAAGCCAGGTCTCCAAGCTGCAAATGGCTCTGTATCTGAGGGGGAGGGGCTGCGTTACACAGGAGCTCAGGCTCCTGCAAGACTTTGTGTGTGTGTCCCCCCCCAGAAATGGCCCTGCTTTGAGATCTCTGCATTTTCTGAGGGGAGATGGTGTGGGACAGGACCTTCTCTACACTGGCCCCTTCTCTCTGGAACCCAGGCGAACGCTTTGCACGATGCCTCCTAGGAGGAAAAGTTAGCATATTTCTGTAGCCAAATGCTTTTGATGGGTAGAAATTTACTGCTTAATACTGCTACTGAAGTTATGTTTGTGCTGTTGTGGCCAGTTCTAAATAACTACTCTGAAGTAGGTCCCAGTGTGTTTATGAATCTTACTCCTATGCGCACAGGGACTGCAATGTAGTTTCTTTGGCAGATTGTTTTTCTTTGTTTTGTTTGTATAAGAAGAGTGACTAATGAATGTATAAATAATAAAGATAATAATTAAAAATGGAAAGTTGGTGTGCATAACTGAGTTTTGAATTTGTTCCAGGGCTTGCCAGTGGCCTTTCCTTGGCCAGAGTGAATGTGCAGGCAGCAAAACAGTCATGTGAATCGATCAGGAATGTAACCGGCCAGTGTATTTGTTTCTGGAACGTGTCTCTTTTGCTGTGTTCTTGTCAGAGCCATCCAAATACAGGACTGCATTGTGCTGGCGGCATCCCCTGTGCCAGCCCAAGAGTGTCACAAATGTGCTTTAAAGCACATTCATTGCTTCAGGAGAGTGTGAGCTGGCCTGGTGGTGCCAGATCCTGCCCTGAATCCTGCCCGGAGGGAGTATGTTTGTGCTGGCCCAGGCAAGCTGGTGCAGGGAATGGGAGAGTGGTGGGAGGAATGGAATGGGGAATGGGTGTGTTTCGGGGGTGGGGGCAGACCAGGAGGCGAATTGGGCCAAGGAGGCTGTGGGATTGGCAGCGCAGGCAGAATCCCAACCTCCGCCCCTAGTCCAGGCAGAATTACATGGGCTGCTCAGACTCACGCCTGTGAAACTGTATGTGCAGATCCAAGTAGCCTCATAGAGGTGGCTGGAGCACAACATGGGGAAAGGGAAAAAAACCACCTTACTCTGAGTTGCCCTCCATCCCCCACCTACCTTGCGCTGAATACAGTGTAGGCAACTCAGCCTGCCTGTTCCAGGGCAAGTTAGGACTGAGCCCTTTGTGTCCTGTCTGATCCTAGGCATGCTTACTCAGAAGGAAGTCCCACTGTGTTCCATA